>SSNR01000070.1:2116546-2249932 GCA_006937965.1 Callopanchax toddi | reverse complement strand
CGCACACACACACACGCCAGCGATGCAGCAGGGCGGGTCTGGAGCATTAGGATGAAAAGTTGTCATCTTCAAGGTGGAGATTTAGCCACTACTTCAAACTCATTGAGTTAAAAGACCAGAATGTGTTTGTGAGGAGTCATTAAGTCCTGTAGTTTCTGTTTCTTTACAATTTACTCAGAAAAACTGCTCAGAAAAATCCTAATTCTTTGATACACCACAACTTTTTTTTTTAAATAGTAACGCAAAAATGATTTTCCCTGGTAACTAGTTACTTTTGTTATAAAGTAATTCTGTACCTAACTCAGTTACTTTTTGGAACAAGTAGTGAGTAACTATAACTAATTACTTTTTTAAAGTAACGTTCCCAACACTGATGGCACCTACTATTTACAAGTCACCTAGTCTTTCAATAAAGCAAACAGAAACACACAGGAGGTCAGACTGGCCACCACTGGGAAACAGCAGCAGGCAGTCAGGGGCTTCCTGGTTGGAGGGTTGCCATGACTGCAAGCTGGGTGGCCAAAGAAACCAAATCAAACAGCCACAAATGTCCACGTTTTCAAAAGCCACTGTGAAAGAGCTCAAACACCAAACGCTGACAAAGTTTAACAAGTAAGCAGCTTCCCAGCAGGCTTAGAGATCAAGACAAAACACACGCACACAAAACTAAAGAGAACATATAACTGAACACAGCATTTAGCTTCTGTAGTGCACAGCAAAACATAACACAACTAGGTCTCTGCTGAGCAACCATTAAACACTTGAATACACTATTAAACATCCACACCTGTTTGGAATAAAAGCTACATGAAGTGGTTTGTGGCGCACTTTGATTCTGACAGCACTAATGAAACATTCATTGTTAAATGTTTTTCTGGTCCGTTGTCTGAATGTCAAACTATTCAACGTGAACTGTTAAAATTCAGTTTAGAAGTTGTGATTAACTCTTGATGCTCTGACAAGTTTCAGGTGTATTTTCAGGTTCAGTCATTATAGATTTCATCACCTGTTGTATATAAAGGAGGTCAAATATTCATTAAAACAAAAAAGACAGCATAAGGTAAGACAGAGATGCATCAGATGCATATTTTAAAAACAGTTGTCAATTTTTCTTTAAGTTTTAAAATAAGCAACATGCAAAATTATTTTACTGAGTTAACAATATGAAGGTGTGTTTATAAACTGTTCACAAATGTGCAAGTAATCTTCAAAATTACAAGATTTTTAGGGGTGTAGTCATGTTTTGTTATTATATTGTCAAATCAGAGGCATAAGAAGTTCTTAAGCTCATATACCATAATACCACTATTGTCTGACTGCTGATTCAACATTCAAATGGTTGTTTTTCTGATTCTCTTTATACCTTTATTACACTTTCTTAGCCTCTCAAACTACTTCTGCAAAATTTCAGCCATTTCATAAAATTATATCTATGTTCAGCTCTTTCAGGAGATTCTGGCAATGGCTTTTGGGATGTCTAATTTTTCTACTTTTTAAAATATTCAACTTTTTGGCCCATTAAAATTAATAAAAAAAGCTTCAAATCCTTCTAAAACTCACAAAATCTTTACGTTCTTTAAATGTCATTCGTGTTAGCATATTTCCACCTAGATACTTTAATCTAACTTAAACAAGTCACAAGTTTTGAACTATTAGCATGTGATTTGGTTTTGGGGTATCTTTTACTGTTTTTGTAAAATCACAGTTCAAGTTTTATTACATTTTTAGAAAAACGCAGATAAACTCCCCTTAAATGGTGTAACCATTTCAATTCTCATCATGAGAGTTTTGGTGTTTTTAAAAGTCTTCTGTAACCAAATTCTTATTAGTAAAAAATTACTTAAAAGGTGTGGCAGTAAAAACGTATTACTGTCACAACTTTTACTTATTACAAAAACAAATTATTTCAGCTAACAACAGTTCAGTTTCAGCAACGGTCTTCTGCAGTTTTCAGCACTCAGTATTTGTTCTTATACATTAATATGTATTTGTGCTTTTGTACTACCTTCTGAGGCCTCTCAGTCAGATGATGTTTGTAAAAGAGAACAGGTTCTCAAACATTTTACTTGGTAAAATAAAGGTTGAATAAAAAACATTCAAACTACATTTTTGCAAATAATGCAACTTTTTCTATAATTACAGTT
The DNA here is from genome assembly GCA_006937965.1 of Callopanchax toddi. Lineage (NCBI taxonomy): Eukaryota > Metazoa > Chordata > Actinopteri > Cyprinodontiformes > Nothobranchiidae > Callopanchax > Callopanchax toddi. Next base: position 2,247,788 of record SSNR01000070.1, on the reverse strand, counting down.
AGTTATAATTACAACTGGGTCAATATATTATCAAAAACTCATTAGTGAGTTATAATAAACACAAAACAGACTCTTATTTGAAATAAGGGTGTAGTAAAGACCAGTTTTAAGATACCTTTGTGACTTTAAACCCTGTGGTGACAGCAGATATATCAGGTTGCTGTGGCAACCAAACCAAATATTCTTTAGAATAGCTCACCTAGGCCTAAGAAAAATACCCATATCTACATTCTAATTTAATAGATGTGTTAAAATGATTAGCTAAATGTAAAAGTATGATAAACATGAGGTACTTTACTCTGACCACAAGACATTAGGCAGTCTTTTGTCAAGTTCCTTTAAATAGTTTAAGTACACATTGTCGCTAAAGTAAATCACATAAGCAAACATCCTGCACCCTCAGAGTATGACAAACACAAAGACAAACTACGAAGCATTGAATATCCTGTTAATACACCAGATCTGCTGCCACACCCTGAACCAGGAAGGAAACCCTTGAGCTAAAATCAGAGCAAAAAAAAAAGTAACAGCCCTCCAAGATCAGTCTGTATCATAAGATTTTAGGTCAAGCAAACTTGCAGTGATGTATAACTAGTTCAAACAAAAAAATCCTCTGTTCCTGATTCCTGCTGCTGACACTTTGACTAAACCTCCCATAACATCAAACAAATGCCTCCTGATAGTGTTGCTGTTAGTCCAGTTTTAGCGGTGGCATTTTACCCAGTCGGACTTGTCAGACTGATAAAAGCACCGTCTACTGCACCATTCCTATTGCCCATCTTTAACATGAAACTGGAATGTTCCTGCAGCAGCTGAACAATTTAAGTGGCTGGCTCAAATTACATAATATGATCCTTCTCTGTATAAATTCTAGCTGCATAAAACTCAAACAAGTCATGTTTTTCTTATCTTTGAACACAAATTATAAGGAAAAATTTGATGCCTTTGTGGTAATGATTCACAGCTTCTGTAACTAAAGTAGAAAGTGAATTGTTGCATGTAACATTACATATACCAATGTGACCTGCATGAACGTATATTTTTAGGAAATGCTGCTTTCTGAATCAGTTTAACTTTACACATTACACATGACTAAAAATAGGAAAGTGATGGCACTTTTGTTTCCTCTAAAATATCTGTGCCAAATAAAGGTTTTATATACATTACAAACTCTCATTTTATCAATGTCAAAATTACACAACAAAACACAACAAAAATTAAAAACACTGCTCGAAACTATCACTAAGAATGCAAAGAATTGGCTTAAAACTTATAAATGAGGAATAGGAGCAACAGATGGGTTTGTTCCAACAAGCTACAGTTTCATAAAGACAACTTTATGTGGACAAAGTCAGTGTTTAAACGCTGACAGGCTGTCATTACCTAAATGCATTACAACACAATACATCCTGAGAGAAAATCGGTGTCGTAACCTGAAGCTGCAAACTTTGCCAGCGCCTCCCCAACCCTGAGAGAAAACAACAAAACATAGGTGGAGAGGGTTCGAGTTTCTGACTTGCAGCGTGAAGTTGAACTGTTTTCAAACCTGAATTATACTGAAACAAGAGCAGGAGACACATTCTGGATATATTTCAGCTGGTAAAAGACACCTAGTTTGGTCCTTTTTGGAGTTTGTTTTTTTTTTTTCTTGTTAAAACAAAGTTCTCATTCCTACAGCTAACTTATTCACACTCAGAATGAGTCATTGAAAACAATCAAATCATTTAATGTTTAGGCAAATCAACATAAAACATCCATTATATGATTACAAATATACTGTATAGACCCAAATCTTAGAGATAAATTGAAGTGGATTATAATTTATCTGAATATGGGTAGTACTATTTCACTGGACTTGAACTGAATTTGCTTGGTTTCCTTGATATTATTTTTATTGTAATTTGACTTTGAATAACTGTCTACTTTACATTGCAAATAAGCCGAGTCACCGACGTACACTAATAGCTGTAAAATGCCATCTCTCACACTTTCAGCATCTAGGCTTTCACAGAAAAAACAAACAAACCTAAACAAAAACCACACCATATGTTTCACTGAATAAATGGCTCTTAGTGGTTTGACAAATTACAAGTACTGGATGACAAGATTTGATGCCACTCTTCATACTGTCCCTTAATGGGAATATAACGGTTTACTACCAAAATAAATGCTTTCTGTCCTCTACAATGTAATTTCTAATAACATTTGCTTTGAAATCTTAGAATATATATTTTTTACAAGTGATTAGCAATGGGAAATACCCTACCATGATAAAAGCAAATGCTGAGTTACACAAAGTAAAATCAACTGAAATAACTTCAAATGGATTGCAAACATGCTGCAGCTTGTGCACTCTGACACACACACACACACACACACACACACACACACACACGTATAATGCTGTAAATAATCCAACAATGACAAACATTCTTGGCTTTCAGATAAACTCTGATATAGCAAACGTGTTACAGAGAGCAAAGTGCAGATTTCAGAGCCATAAATAGACTAATGTATTTTATAAAATTATATCATCAAAAGAAATATTTCAGTGGTTTTCCTTGTCAACACAAAGAATTTGATCTATGAAAACAGCAGAACTAGATTCTCTCACCTGGTACATCATACCACTTAGCCCCATTCGTGATGCCGTCTTCAAATGTTTCCAGACGGGTGTCGGGACAGTTGGGGTGTCCGGTCTTCATCTCAGGATGATTCTGGGAATACACCAGGGCCAAGTAGTGGAACAGATCGTCATCCTCGGACCGGCTATAGAAGCCTTGAGGCTCGTGGGAGGCCGAGTCATCAAAAGGGTAACTGGCAACCACCGTCCCACCATGCAGGTTTCCTGACAAAACAAATCTATAAACATAGTGGCAGATTTTAGCAGCAGTCTTCAAAAGGTACTTTTAAATTATTACAAGTCTGTATAACATTTATTGTAATAACAATTTAATTAGTTGGTCAGATTAATCAAGTCACTCAAGAAACAAATAGAGCGTATGAGTTAATTTGCAGTGTTAGCTACTGAATGTGTTGGAGGGCAGGTCAACAGTAAAGTGAAATTTTCTTTTTTTTTCTTTCAGAGTTACTTGCCACACACACCCTTCATGTCTAATTTTACCACCTAAATTCCTATGAGCAACTGTAAATAATCATAACAGTTGTGGATGGTAATGCACATATATATATTTACATTTAGCTCCTTTTAAAAAAATCACCATATCGCCATACATTTGGAGGTAAACTCACCTGCTGGTTTCAAATGATGTAATTTTATATATACTTGCATAAGCAAAAAACAAATAACATACTCCTGCCTTCAAACGCTGCTCTGAAGTATTCTTTTATGTATGCATGGATGGTTACTTCTTTAAATAAACTTTACTTTTTAATTTAATATAATATCAACTGTCCGTGAAAAAAGTTCTAACAGATTTGAGGTCAGCATCTATCAGCTCTGCACTCTAACGGCTTCACTTGTTGAAAAGCCAGAACTGTTGGTCTACATGATAAATAAAGATGACTGAAATTGGCTGGACTGTAAATTTGGGAATGATGAAATTAAATTCAACAACCCCTTAAGCATAAACTTATAAAACAATCATTCTAACCTCCATCTGCTTCAGTATTAGACTATGTCCATGTGCACATAAGGGTATGATTGTGGCATAAATGTTATCTGAACCTTTAAGAATCTATAAGCAAAAACATCTACTTAGTCATGAATGAAAGATCTAAATATAGTGATGTGAAATGCTACCAAGGAAATTCCCTTTTCACACTTCAGTCCAAGAGCTGACAACTAAATTTGAGGAGGAAGTGGGGGGTTAAGGCTATGATTGAGTTCAGGTGCAACTCAAGTCTTCCCCACCATTAGATTTCTATATGAGGACAGGGGTAGTCATAAAATACTTGTCTTTTTTGGATCCTGAAAAAAGGAAAATAAATATTTGAGCAGAATGTATCCAGTTCTTGAAGTCTTGAGCTTGCTCAATTTGTTCAACTATCATAACTATCTTATTTTAATGCTTATTTAAATTTAATTACCTTGGTTATTGTCATTGCTGGCTTGAAATGAAACAAAAAAATAATAAAAATTCCAAACATACTGTTCTTGTTTTACTCACATTATCCCATCAACTACTAAAAAGGCAACTAAACCTATGAAAAGTGGGTAAAACTGTTTCATTTTAAAGACTCTTGAGGACGTCTGTGTGTCTGGGAGATGAGTCATACTCACTTTTTCTCCTGAATCCATTTGATCACAGCCTTGACCTCAGGTATGGTATTTGGATCGATATGCGTTTTTGGATCAGCAGACGTCCCATTAAACTGGTCAGGGAAACTCCTGTTTAAGTCAATGTTTTGGGCATTGTTTCTACCCCCGTAGTCACCAGCACAGTCCCCCTCTTTGGACTTCTCAAAGCCGTCAGGGTTCATGCTGGGCATGATGTAAATGTCCGTGTTCTTCACCAGCTCAGTAATACGGGGTTCCTCCTCGTATTTAGCCAACAGGTACTCCACGAGGTAAATCAACACCTGTCTGGACACGGTTTCATCACCGTGCATATTCCCGACGTATTTAAATTTCGGTTTCCCCGGTATGTCTTTATCTGGATCCAGTGTGATCCGCATCACCCACAGCTGCCTGCCCTCCACAGACTGACCTATGCTCGTCAGGTTCGCAATGTGGGGGTAATTCTTCTCTAATGACCGCAAACGTTCGGTTAACTCATTATAATTGTAGTATTTATTATAAGTTTCTACCATTTCCTTTAATGAGGGTCCAGCTCTCCGTGGCCGGTGCTGTCTCGCGCCGCAAGAGACGAGAACAAGGGGGACGAAGGCGAATAGTAACAGCACCCGCAGTTTCACCGACGTCAAAAGAGGCTCCCAAATGTGAACCATGTTGATCTTTTATCTGTTTCTACACCATCCGGACTTCCAAACTGAAGAACACACAACAGAAAAGGTTGTTTTTTCGTTCCAACTTCCCGAAAACAGATATATTCTCGCTGTCTGAACAATTCTGGCCTGGCCTGCCTGTTTCCATCTACTTCCGTTCGCCTCTTCGAGGGCGGAGCTCCGAGGTGACGCCATGATTTAAGGTAGACCAGTCAAGTTTTTGGGACGTTAAACGGGACCGTGTATGAGACCTATATGCAGACGTACCCTTCTCAATGAGACAGATTTTTCAGTCGTAAATAAGCAAATGATTTGTTAGGTCTTGTCAGGTGGTTCTTTGAAACGGCCAGATAATTCAAATCTTTGGGCAAATTGAATGAATTTACAACAACCGAGTCACTAAATATCCGAATAAAGTTAGTGGGTCCTTAAAGACCAAGGGAACTTTCTATGAAAAACAAAAACACATCTGAACAAACATGCAATTAATGTCAATTAGAGTAATTTTGAAAGCCTTGGAGAATTTTTGAGATCTGAATAATGTTCACATAAACCCTTCATCTTCAAGAGGTAACAAAGTATTAAATCACCAAATATGTGTTTTTAAAAAGAAAAGGCTCACTTTATTTAGTCGATGATAAAATGTAAGTTTAGAGGTCAAATATGACCGAGTTTGAAGATTAACAAAAATGTTATCTTGTTACATATGCTACTATCTGGTGAGCTGTTCTTTGTTAATACAAGTTAAGCATTAGTGATTAATGTGAAAATGATTTACATTTGCGCTTTCTTGATCAGTAGAGTATCATAATTAAATATAACTTCCTTGTTTAAACGTTTATCTTCAGCTTTTTTTATACAGTTCTTTCCCAAAAGGCATGTAGCAATAGGTGTGTTTCACAATATAAATTTACAGAAGAAATAAAATTACAGAAATTACACATGTTTTTAAATTCAAACAAATTATACAGATTGAAATATGAATTTAAATCACTTTAAACTATTGTTCTTGTGCAAATGACTATCATTTATCTAATGTGTGCACATTTTAAAACCAAAATATTATTTAACAGATTATCACAATATCCTAATTATTTAGGAGGGTGGAATTATGCATTCAACTCCAGTCCAATCCCACCCTTTCACAAGCTCTAATGAGGCAAGTCTGCAATACAAAATAGATTTTGGCCACAATTTACACTCAGTGACTCACGTTTTATCTTTTTGAGAGAACAAACAGCTCATACCAAACCTAAAGAAAAATATTTGTCAAATACCATTCCTTCATCTGCAGTTTTACACCAGAGAATTGTTGCAAATTATTAATTTAGGCAAATAGTTATCGCTGGTTATGACAAACACTGCACCACAAATAGGAATTAACTGCCTACCCAATAATATTTCTGTCCTAAAGGATCAATAAACTTTTGGTGTTGATACATTTCTTTTTTCACTTTGCTTGTGATTATATAGGTTTTGTTCAAGAGCTATTGCTCATTTGGGCAACATGTTCATGCATTAGTTACCTAAGTGCTATACTGGTGGTGCAGACAGCAATAGGTAAAAATAATTACATTCAAAAGCTCATACAGGGACAAGGTTTTTTCTTTTTTTAAACCAAGAAGTTAGGTGGGTTTTTTATTAGACCAGAGACTTGGCAGAGCATTGCTAGCTTATTTCTTTTTCATGGTTAATTATCTATATAACTGGTGAGAAATTACTGTCAATAGAAAACATAAAAATAAATAAAGAGAGGAAAAAACTTTTTTTTTTAAGTGTGCACACATTATAAATGAAAGTTGTTTTGAGTGAAGATAAACTTGTCTTCAGGGTGGGTTATTTTATTTTGGCCCAATAGAACAGTGAAAATCTTAAAGGCTTACTATAGGCTTAAATAAATGGTCAGAATCACAGAAAGGCCATTGCTTGTGCAGGATTTATCCTTAAAGTAATATAAAATTGAGTTGTTAATCTAAATGTGTAATATCTGTTTGAGATGAAAGAAACATGCTCACTTTTGTCCTTTTATGTGCTTTTTTTAATTCATTTTATTTAGGCAACTCAATGATAAATCTGTCTATTCATGTTTATAATTAACATGAATAAAACTTGAAAATAAATCACAGTTGAGCACCAGGCAAGTTAGCAGCAGACTCTTGAATTTGTGTTTATTTAAGTTGCCCATTCCTTCTTTATTCATCACTGGTAGCACCACAGTAACCCACAAACATGCAAAGCAACGACTGAGTGACAACACCACTCTGTTGCCACCTTGAGGCCTTTTAACTTCCTCCTCTTCTTTCCTCGTGAAGCATCAGTCAGGAGCTTTTCATCAGTGGCTGTTATTTCTCTCCTTGAATCTCCATAACATTTCACTTCATTTTCTTTTGGCAACAAAACAACATTTTTGATTTTTTTTTTTTTTTTTAATATTTTAAAGCACCAGAGGATGCTGGAATGACAGGGTGAATGGAGGAAGATGAAGAGCAGGAGGAGGAGGATGTGGAGGAGGTAAAGAGCGAGAGGTGGCTGCAGGTCTCATTGCTGGATCCGACGCAGTGACTGCACCTGGAAGGACTGAGCGTGGGAGCCCCACTCTCTGTAGTGTTTGTACTCGCCGCCATGGCGATCGCATTCCATGATGTACTGGTAACCACGGTAACCTGGAAACTGGTAGCACACCCAACTGGAGGAGGAGAGAAGGGGAATGATCATTAAGATGGGCACTACAGGAAGTGAAAAATGGACAAAAGAAAATGTATTTTTTAAATAATAGTGAGACCTTGTGTTGAAGCGGTTTGCACACAGTACTATTATAAAGTATATATGTTTTGCAACAAATTTAAACATCCAGTCACTAATGGAGCTATTTCATGAATATTTAAATTGCTGCAGGAGCCTATTTAGTTCATTTGAATCCAGTTGTTGCATTGTGCAAAAATGTTAAACGGGTTGTTTATTCTGTGTATTTATGCGTTCAGAGGCTGAGACTTACGCGCCGCTCTGAACTTGCATGGATCCAATCTCGTTGTTGCCCCAGCCCATGGCCTGCAGAGAGGGGTAGTCATCGTTTATCTCCCACTGGCGTCCCATGAAGTTCTCCTTCTCAAACAGCACCATCTTGGACTCCTTGTGGTTCTGTTTGCATGTGAGACAGTCAGAGTAATCAAACACCAAATTTTCTGTGAACTTTGATGAAAGCAGTAGTGGGTAAAGTACATGTCATTTTCCATAAAGAAATCAACTCAAATTCTAATGACTTTCTTGGGGCCTCTCTATGCTTTGTTATATTTTGGGCTCTAATAGGGATTTTATGTGTTAAAACAGGTGTGTTTTGTTATTGTGGCAAATTAACCATTCTAAGTAGGAACTAAGAAGCCAGGCTGAGAGAAAGCCAGAAGCTGCTGGTTTGGAACAAAAACGCACAGCAGAGCAGATGGGGCGGAAGGACATCATCCTCTCAATGTGGTAGGCGTTGCTGCCGCTCCACGACTCCCAATGAGGATACTCTCCTCTCTCCAACACAAACTGCTGTCCACAGAAGCTGGAGTGCTCATATCCTGCCCAGCTGTCACCAACAAGCACAAAGTTACACATCATCAATGGATCATTAAGACATTTATACAGTAAAGCTAACTGATTGGAAGTTGTTTTCTTAAAGACATCTTTGTAAAAACAGCTAACTGTTATAATTTCGGTGTGATTTAACATTTAATTGATCATTTATTTTGGATTCCATTTACAGTTCCCTCCAGTGTGGTGTTTTCTGCAGAGCTCGTTTGAACTTACGCTCCACACTCCACCTTGAGAGAGCGGATGTTGTCGATGCTACACTCCATGACGTTCTGGCAGGCGGAGGTGAACTCCAGTCGCTTGCCCTGGAAGTTCTCCTGGTCGTAAACTGTGATCTGGAGAAGACGAAAATGCATGCATGCAATACGCATCTTAAGGCACGCACACCCCAATGTGTGCACAGAAGCAAGCATTTTTTTTAAATCATCAAATGAAGCATTAAAATCATAGATATATATTTGAATTATTAGCTTCTGATAAACATCAAACTCACCTTCCATGGTCCCAGTGGGTTTGGGTTATTCAAAGCCATGCTACTGGGTGTTTCGGAGTGGAATTACCTTCAGGGCAGAGTGTTCATAGACTGAATGAGAAAAATGCACAAATACTGAACTCATGTTACTTTATAAACTTTTTCACTTTTCTGTCATTAAAAAAATTAAAAAATAAATTCTGACTCTCCTCAGAAGCTGACTTCATTCTCACCCTTGACAAAAGTTTCCTGTAAGCAGTGGCCATATTTGCACTCATGGTCAGTATGTCTGTGCACATGCATGTCTGCCATCAGTCTATACATTCATATGACTCAGCAGAGCAATGAAAGAGAAAAGACATAAAACTGTAAAATGACAATGGTCTGCGTATTGAGGACTATGATAGAGGGCTTACCTGACCGGCCCCAAAGAATAGCTGCTCAGCGCTCAAAGGGGCTCCACAAAAACGATGTCCTGACCCCAGAGAGAACAGACCTTTTTATACATGCTGGTGCTGAAAAGCAGCTGGGCCTGTGGGTCGGGGCAGGAGTCAGCACATTGCTGTTTGACTCATTGTTCAGAACTGAGCTGCTGGGCTTTAGTTAGCTGTAGTGGAACTGGATGGAGGGCACCATGCCCAGTGCAAATAAGCAAAAGTTCGGAATAATTCGTGTCCAGCAGGCAGGGCCGAGTCCTGGCACAGCCTAGTGCAGGAAACAGATCATCAAAGCTTGGTTACTGACTCCGGTGCCAAAAATGTTAAGAAAACATTAAAAGTAAAAAAAAATAAAAACAGAAATGACTGCACAGTTTCATTTTTATTGTGTATCTAAAACACATTTGAGTAAATGGTAAAAAACAACATGTTGGATTTGTCTTTCACCAGCTGACCCATTAAGTTATTCTCATGCTGTGCTCCTCTGTGCGTCATGTCCCCACATCTCCGGTCCTTTCACCTCCTCACTCACTTCTAAATGCTTGCTCAGTCATGCACTCACATCGTCATGGATAGCGGCGCACACACGCAACGCCTGTTCATGCATTCACATGCACAACATGCAAAGAAATTCACACAGCAACACATGCACACAAGGGTATGTAGCCAATGATGATTGTCTGCTTCACTAATAACACTAAGAACAACAAACACTAGAGTATACTCTAAATGTTTGTTATTCTTTTTTAGGGGGGGGGGTTGCAGCAGCAGAAAATATGAAGAAAAAACCCCAATATAAAACACAACAATAATAATAATAATAATAATAATAATAATAATAATAATAACAATAATACAGCTAACTGTGGTAAAAGTTTTGGTTTTCTACCCAGAGGTATTTTCTCAATAGGATGTGCCCAAAAAAAAGGAGGCATCCTGAGCAGATACTCAAACCTCCTCAGGCTCGGCTTGGTATCAAACACTCATCAACCAGCATTTGGTCAAACACTGTGCTCATTATCAATAACCTACTTCAGATCAGGGAGGCTGCTCCTACTAAATGCATTCCTCCAGGTGCTCACATAGGCATCAAAGTCCCCCAATAGAAGTACAGAATTCCCAGACCTCTCTCAGTACACTCAAGCATCTGCAGTGCAAACATATAAATGTGTTTTTTGCCTCAAAAAACATGGTCTGCTGTTAAAAAGTTGAGACCACAATGAGGATTGTACACTTTTAAACATTTTGAACCCTTAGGCCTCGAGCTGTGATTAGAACCTTGTTTTCTCACAGACATGAAAAGAACAAAGAACAAGACTGTTAAAGACGTATAGGCCAAATTTGATGTGTTCTCCATTTTTTACAACATGCAGCCACTCTCTTACATGCATGCATCCATATGGATTTGTTCACAGTATAGAAAGCTGAAGAGAGCCCATCACTCGGCTGTCTGAACAAAAGAGACTGATGCTGCTTTTGCAGTCAGCACATTAAACACTCAGGGCTCAAAAGCTCAGACAGCCGGCATCAAAATAAGGAGAGAAACAAAACGTGGAGACAAAAACGCAAAAATAATCAGATGAAAATGGATGGAGATGACAGATGGCAAAAAGTCAAATTTGCATTTAGATAGAAAACTAAGAGTTTGAGTATGTACTGTATGTTATTTGTGTGGTTGAATTAAAACTTTCTGCTGATGGCAGTGACTGTCCTGAGTCCATCACAATAGTGCTGGACAATAAATCAGACAGCCAAGTCAGCGCTACTCATCCAGGGATTACCAGAGCGACCTTTGACCTCATACTGTGCTCCCAACAGTTCGCAGCCAATGAAAAGTGAGAACCCTGCCTTTGTATGCTCCCTCTGGAGGTGAATGTATTTATATATCCTCCTTCACAAGGACTGCGTCCATCAGTCTCTCCAAACACCGGCCCGTTTCAGCCTTCAGGTACTGTAAATGTCCACTCTGGGATCTTACTCGTGCTGCTAGATTACTTTAACATAAAGGGGAATTATGTGATTTACTCATTCCTTGGACTAAAGGAAACAAACAGGAATCGGTTCTTCTGTTAAACCTTCATTTTGGACTAAAAAGATGGATCATTGACCAAAAACGCAGCAAAGAATGATTTCACACTGAGTGTGGACATTCAGTTAGCATAAACAAGAACACTGAGATGCTTTCTAAATCCTTTTAAAAAATGAAAAAAGACCCTTATTTGTAGGAGTTTTTACCTTTTCTCTAATGCAAGGGAGATTTAAAGGAATTTAATGAGAAATTTACAGAAGCAAAAACCATTTTCAGGCAGAAGCATATAGAGCTTTTATTTTTTTAAAAAAAAGCTTTTAAGAAAAGTGACATTTTAGTGGGACTGATTTTATAGGATGCACAGAAACATTCACTAAAAATATTTTTTTAATGATTATTTTCTGATTATGTGTAAACCATTATTTTTTATGTTTCAAATGTAAATTAGTGTCAGGTTTTATCATTTACAATGCATTATCTGGAACTACTTTCTCCTATTTTGCAAGTTAAGTATTATACTAAGAAAGAGGTGTGGACTTTTTTAACATTGCTTCAGTTGTTTCAGGCAATGAAAAATCCAGCATAATATAAAATCTAACTCAAAACTGAGAAGATTTGAAAAAGACATTAAAATCTGAACGTCCAAATTTTGCAACCCCTGAAAATAATTTCATTTTAAACAATCTGCTTTCATAAGAACCAAAACTAGTTGATTTAATAAAAAGAAATAAACATTTTAACCAGCTCCCTAAAAGATATAAAATATAGATTGATTTCTGAAACACATGGCCTTCAGGTTGCTGCGATACTGACACATTTCTGACTCTTAGTGGAACATTCTACACAAACATGAACCATTATTAAACTGAAGAACATGTTATTTTTAACAGTAAATGACTGTAACTCCTCTCCTCAGACATGTGACTGACTGATTCTTCTCTGTAGATCTGATCATGTCTCACTCAGGTGCTCAGGGCAGCATTGGCAGCCACCCTGCCATCGGACTACGCAACTACAAGGTAACTATACTGTCAAACACCAGGGAACAAATAGGAATTTAAAAAATGACTCCTCAGTTATCAATGCTTTAATTTTTTTTTTCAGATATACCTCTATGAGTATGAGAACTTTCAGGGCCGTAGGATGGACCTGTTTGGGGAGTGTCGTAACCTGTGTGAGAAGGGTTTTGAAAAGATTGGCTCCGTGAGGGTTGAGTGTGGACCGTAAGTAACTAAAACGCGGTTACAGCACAGAATGCTGTCAAAGTGGACACCACTGATTTCAACAAGCTAAATAAAGTGTCTCTCTGTCCGACTATCCAGCTGGGTGGGTTATGAGCAGCAGAACATGACAGGGGAGATGTTCATGCTGGAGAAGGGAGAGTACCCCCGCTGGGACACCTGGTCCAACAGCTACAGGTGTGACCGCATGATGTCAGTCAGACCTGTTCGAATGGTACGTTGTCGTTAGTCTGTGAGTGGGTTTTGGGCTTATAGACATGTGCTTTTAAATCTGGTGAATTTTTTAGCTGCTTTCATTAACAGATTTTTTTTGTTTTTGTTTTAATGGTTAATTGGGTGAACTTGTCAAATCTGTTATTTATGTGATGTTTTTCCTCTTTTAGGACCCCCAGGACCATAAGATTTGCCTGTTCGAAAGTATGAACTTTGAAGGTCGTAAGATGGAAGTGTGCGATGAGGATATTCCAAGCTTATGGTCTTATGGCTTCCAGGACCGGGTCGGCAGCATTCAGGTCACCGGTGGAACGTAGGTGGTTTTTATTACCTCCTGGAGGCTGCTTTTTGTCCGTCTGGCAGGCGGTTTGTGCATAAAAATCAGACTTCTTGTGCTGTTTTGCTAAGTTGCTGCATTCAGAGGAGATACAGCTTGTATTTCAAATTATTTATTAAAACTGAGATGTGTTTAGATTTTGTTTCCAAGTATATTAGAGTGGTGATAACATCATTTTAAATCAGTTGAGAGCTTGATGATAAAACATAACATTTAACATCTCTGTACCTCCTCATGCAGCTGGGTGGGCTACCAGTACCCTGGCTACCGTGGCTACACGTATGTGCTTGAAATGGGCCCCTACAAGCACTGGAATGAGTGGGGAGCCCACCACCCCCAGATCCAGTCCATCCGCAGGGTGAGAGACATGCAGACGCACCGCCGAGGCTGCTTCGAGCTGACTGCATAGATGGAAGAAACAACAGATCAGACAATCATCAAGCTGCTAAACATCCTTCAGAAACAGCTCAAAAGGCCTCTTAGCTTTTTACTGGGTTTACTAGTAAAATTTGAAAACATGTGGGACTGTAAATGACTGAACGGGATGATAAATTCCTAAAATAACCGTTTTTATATGCAGGGCCCATAAATAGATTCTATTTTTAAAAGGTGGATTTTAGGGCATAAGTGTTTATTAGTTTCTTTTGACATTATTTTCAACCAAACCTTATTATTTCCACATTTATTTATCTTTCCTAAGTGTTTCTAGCTAAAATGATGCCTTTTCAGAAAGGCGTCCCCTCTCTCCTCACGTGTTTTTAGAGGTTATTTGCTGCTCCTGAAGCGCCACCATGGACAGCTCTCACACCTGTCCTGCAGTAAGTTCACAAAGCAGAGGGAGGCACCATCTCCTCATCACATAGGAAAACACTGTGTGACTCCATGAGGGTCAGTCAGTGGTTACATGACAGAAAGAGGCTGCGGTTTACTGAAGTCACCATCTTTTTCTGACCAGTTTCAGCCCATTGATGGGGCTGTCCAGAATGTTTGCATTTTACACTTTCTCAGGGATGCTGGCATCTGGGAAGCAACTTTCCAATGGAAACGAATAAAAAACTTACCTGAATGATGTTTATATTTATTGCTTTGATTTTGTTCACTGCACGCTGAATGCTGTGCTTAAGAATAAAGAGCATTTATCTTAACATACTTCATACAGTTTTATATATATTAAAAAAAACAGAAAAACACTAAAAATACTGTGAGTACACTGACTCAGGACCCTTATATGAACCAACGCATTTATAATCTTATTGTATTAAATATATGACTTAAAAATATTTTGTGTTTTTAATTACAGAGATTGCATTACTGAATTGTCTATACTACAGAGTGTGTTCACAGTACCGTAATTTACAGTAAATTCAAGTTATGCAATTACATGATCCAGTCATATCAAGACACACTATGACCATAATACAGTTTGTTTCCAGTAAATAACTACAGTTTGGATGATTTTCTGAGAAATATTTTTGTCAATAAGGAATTAAAATTACATTAAGATCACCAACCAAATTTTTAATTTTAGTTGATTCGAGTTGATTAAATATGGAATCAACCGGCTGGGTTGTCACAAGCTGTCAAAAAGTATTTTTTGAAAAAATATCCATTTAGTTTCCTCCATGATATCTCTACGATCTACTTACAGCTTCCGGGTCAACGTCCTGATCTTAGCTGAGACTCCGGTCTTCTGTGCATGCTTCAGGCACATTCTCCTATACTTTGTATTGAAGGTATTTCCAGGGCGCATGCACCAGTTATAGCGTAGGTATGGTAACGATTTTTGCACCCGAAGCATGCACAGAAGACCCCAAAGAAACAGGAAGTACATCACGTGATGACCTTTCCATCGTGGTAAAAAAAAAAGTGAGAGAACATTTTAAAATTACATCTAAATGCAGATTATACACAGCATTTATCTTTTTTTGTTTGTTTGTTTAATTTGGTTCTTTTAAAACTATTTTGTGATTCCAGTCTTCTCCTTCCTTTTCCTGCGAGACTGGTGGGGCGGTGTCCCAGCGCCGCCTATTGACAGGCCACCACAGATAAAAACTGTATTTCTCCAAACTGAGGCCATTTAGGAAGCTATCAATAGGTATGGGAATTATTTATACTTTTACACAAAAACATTTAAAATGGAAGAAAAAAATAGTTGACTTTGTATTTGAAGTCTCTTTAAAATGAATGAAAATGTTATATCTGCTAACAAATAGGACGGGGGAAAAAAACTCCTGCATAAAATTGCATGAACATTATATAACTTTAACTCATCTTTTGAAAAAATCGTTATAGTTTGTGACTGTTTTATTAAATCTGGAGCCAAAGACGGTAATTAAATTCTCCCTTAAAGAAGCAAACACGACCGTTTCTCTCCTCCGAGGTGAGAAACGAGTCGCTGCTGCTGATTAAAGGCAGCGAGTCTTGCAGCCAACTGGTGCATCAGCAGATGAAGAGAGAACAGACGGCCAGCAGCGCGCCATGGCTGCTTTAAAGCAGGATTTGGATTAAACAGCTTGTGAGAGGAAGTCAGGGAGGGAGGGAGCTAAGAGCTGATTTTAATTTTTTTTTTCCTGGATGTAGAAGGGGAGGAGGCACCGAGAATGAGTTCTTCTTGTGGCAGCACACAGCAGGTTGTTAGCTGCGCGATGTTTTAGCCAGCGCGCAACTAAACGCATCCGACGCGTCTGTTTTCTGCGGCATCATCACCCAGAAGAAAAGAAGAAGAAGAAGAAGAAGAAGAAAGCCTCCGTTCGTGGCCGGTCGCGCACCGAGCAACCGTCTTCTGCTGGACATGAAAGTGCAGCAAGGTTGCAACTCATCAGACATGGGGATTCCGGTGAAAACCGAGGAAGAATTGCGTAGAAATACCGTAATAACACCCGAGGATGTGCTGGGGCTGCAGAAGATCACTGAGAGTGAGTACCCTGCTATAATTAGCCCGAATGGGAGAGATTTTAGGAATCAGGTTCCTCATGTCTGTGTAGAATATTAATATTATTGCTCTATGTATTTTGTCTCAGAGAGCTGTGCTACCATGGACAGCGGCACAGCCTGAAAATAGTCTGCGTTTAAGTCAGTGAGCAGGTTTATCACCTCCTCATAGGCAGCTGAGGATTCACCTTAAGTCACGTGATTCAACTCTACATGTCATGCTTGAATTTGGCAGTAATTTTATTTCAATCTACTTTCAGTGTGTTTACTGAGAGAGGACAAATGTGTCCTGATCTCAGATCCTCCTGAAAAATAAAACAAATCTGTCCCTGCTTCACCTCAAGGCGCCAGCAGCTCTGAGGTAACAGGTGGCCAGGGATGTGATCCTCTAATTATAGCCTTTAGCAGATAGTTGGAACAAAACAAGTTAAGTAACTCACTGTGTTGTTTATCATGGATCTTGACTTTATGTCATGAAGACAAATCCCCAACCAGGAGACTCACCGATCAGCTGAATTATTTATAATGTGAGCATTTTCACATTCTGAACCATGAAGGTCTGACTTTTGCTGATCACTGTGTTTTATACAGGCTGCCTTTGAGAATCAGCAGAGCAAATACATGGAATTTTATGAATCGTCAAAGAGAGCTCAGATCAAGATGATATTAGGAACCTCAAAGGCTTAAATCTCAGAGAGAACATCTCTGGACTCACCCGGATAAGCGGAAGAAGACGAGACGAGACGACAATCTTAATCAAAAGCCATTTCTTGCATTAACTTCTTGCAGTTCATGACAGAGTTTTAATGATCAAGTTTTGTTTCAGTTAAATCTTGAAAATAATGTCATGCACCATCTCAATATTACAAGTTCTAATGCAATATGTTAGCACTTATAGCTCAAAATCTTTAAAACTGAGTGAATTATTTGTGTTTTCTATGCTCAGTACACTGTGGTGGCCATCTTGAATCAGACTGACTATTTTCCACATATTCTGAACTTTGTTAGCTAATGTGAGCAAATTATTATTTATTACTGAAGCTGAAATTTCCAAAACCAAAAAAATTGAAGTTTCACAGTAACAGAATCTCACATTATCTTCAACAGCCATGTTTCTTTTTTTATGAGTAAAACCATATTAAGATATCATATCAGATGTCTAGAAGTTGACCTATTAGTTGAGATTTGCCACTTTTTAAATAACTGATCACACACTTAGCTAATTACCAAGTGGATAAAATGAGATACAGCAGCTGCTGCTACAACCAATTCAGGTTTTTGGACAAGCACAGTCTCCCATATGCAAATATTTAGATGTCCAAGTTCCTGTAAGTGTTGTTAAATACATGTTTAAATGTAGAAATTATATTGTTGATAAATTGAAATAGCCACAAATTCTGAAAATCTGTTTATTGACCATCGATTTCTAACAGTCAGCTTCAGTATCGGGCGTATCCTGACTCTGCATTGGGGTTTTTATTTTATTCTCTTCAACTTAGACCTGGGTTTCATATGAAAACTAGGTTTTGGTTTTAATAAATTAAATTATTATTTTTAGTTCTTTTAAGAAAATGTTCAGCTTTTTAAGCTTTTATTTTGAACTATAAATATTTTTTAAAATAGTTTTTATAATTGTCAATAAGGTCTCAAATAGAGGAAATAAACTTTAAGGTTCAGTCGATCTCTAATCATGTCAACTAATCACTTTTTGATAACTTGTGATCTGATTTCTAAGCATTAAAATAACTGGATCAAAAACCAAATACATTTTAAACAAGTTCATGCCTGATTTAGAGTTGAACTGCTGGTTTTAAGAACTAAACATAAAAATGTCAAACTAACATAATAAAGAGTAGAAATAAAGTTTCTGATGATTTGTATTGTTCTGTGTTCATATAATAATCTTATAACAGCCGTTGTGTCACATGGCTTCTCCACTACTTTGGATTTGATAAGAAACACCAGGGCTGCATCGGTTTGATAACTCCTATTACTCATGATAGTGTGGTAATCCCTGCTCTCCACTGACATGTTTAATCTGGATTATGTCAGGGTTGCTGTAACGCTACTTTCTGTATTGAATTATTACACACAGGCAATTAATAACCCCAGAGATGAAGTGTGAGACATTGAATGTAGACGATGTCTCCCATTTTTTATTCACTAATGCAAAAATCTCACTGATAGTTTGAGATTATCTTTGTAACCCAAAGAGGACCGAGAGTTTATTTGGTGTACATCATATGAGTGGCTTTGGGTTCATCCAGCTGATTTAACAAAAGATTAAAATCACAAAAACACATTACGCACCAAAAGTCCTAAAACCACGGCAGTCCAAGATTGTTCCAAATCGTTTTATACACCATGACAAATACACGCTGTACTCCACAGAGATGATAAACGTGTCTATTGATTTAGACTCTGATAGAAGAGGAAACACAATCTGCAGCTGGAAAACACAAAAATAATGTCTCATGCAGTAGAGAAAATGACTTCTCTAGTTTGGGTTTTTGGAAGCTCGTTTCACCGTTCTGGGGCGTCCCAGAGTCACTCTGTCACGCTTTGGCTCGGTGTTCAGAAGTGGAGCATGTAATCACACAGGCAAGAACAGAAAAGAAATATAATCCAAGGAGATGAAAGAGGAATGAAATATTATTTAACCCCTTATTGTCACAAATTCACACCAAACCACTTTAAAGTGACCAAATGAAGGATTAGGATTAGTGCTTTCATCAAAAACCTGACATATCCACTCCTATACTTGTCTACTGCCCTCTAGTGGAGAAACTACATGTTGTCAGTTTAATTTTTTATTGCTGTTATATATTTAATGTTTATATATGTTTAAACTAGATTTTTAAATGACTATCTTTTCATATTTCAATGTGTGCGAAATGAGTGATTAATAAAAAATGTACAATTCTGAAAACCTACAGAAACAGAGGTACAAAATGTGATTATCGCTAGTTAAAATACATCGTCCCAAAACAAAATTCAGTTCGAACATTTTCAGTGTATTTGTGTTTTTTGATTGTGGTTTATTTGTCTGTTTTCCCTTATTCTTGCCCTCCATCATGCCTATTTTCTGTGTAAGTGCACTTGAATGCAGCAGTAAAAGACAGGGAATTTTCTCAGGAAATTGCCTCTATGAATTTAAAAGACACTCCATGTGGATTGTAGCAGCCTGGGAGCTGGGGATGCTGCTCAAAACACAATGCTAATCAGAGATCCAGACAGAACTCAAACTCTGTGTTTAAAGGCAAGATTGCTTGTGGTTTCAGGTGTAGAGCAGTTTTCTGTTTGGTAAAAAAAAAGGGGGGGGGGACAGAAACACTGCATTTAGGGTTGACTCACAGGGAAAATGACCAAGTGTCAGCATGCTATATGGTAAAAATGAGATTGTGCAGTGAAATCTGGTTGGTTCAAGGATGCTTGGCTAACACAACTAGCTGCCCAATCGAGGGTAATAACTTTGATTCTTCAGGGCCAGATTATAATAGCTCACTGGTCTTGATTGAGTTCCAGTACTGATGCTGCTGTTCATGGTGGAGTTTGATTGGTTCCTTTGTTTCTTTTTTCATGCACTAAATATGTTTTATCATAGAGTACAATACTGAACTCCTCTAGCAATGTGCATGTAATGTATATGCAGAGGTAAAAGTTGAACCTCGTTGTTGTTCGCTTCCCAGGTTGTGGGTAACCTTAAAGAATAATGCAATACTGTACATCTGCAGTTCTACTGGAACTTGAAGCAAATAAAAAAATAGAAAGGCTTTAAAGACAAGAGATAGTCTAAAATTAACAGGCTCAAAGCAAATATTCTTGTGAAAATGACTGGCAAGAGTTCAGTGAAACTGCTCAGGTAGATGAGGAAACCTGTAATTTTAGATGGAACCAAACAAAGGTTATCATGTCTGAGCAGTAAAACGTAGTAGAAACTGAGTGGGGAAAGTGGAGATTGTGTGATTTGAGCTGGTCTAAAAATGAACCAAATACTAGTCACTTTATGAGTCACCATGTTGGTATATTACACGATTTAAAGGAAATATAGTTTGGAAATAGTATAGAATATAGAATATAGAATATATATATATATATAGAATATAGAATAGTATAGTCAGGAAATAGTTTGGAAGTTCAACTTTAATATCAGGAGATCCATTTTGTTGACTTGCTGTTAAAATTCACTTCTGTGTTTTAGTAAAACTGGAGGTTATTTTAATGTCGAGGCAGGGGAGGAGTCATCGGCAGCTGAATGTCACTAATAAAGTAACTAAAAAAGTAACTAGTAATCTAACTTAGTTACTTTTAAAGTCAAGTAGTCTGTAAAGTAACTAAGTTACTTTTTAAGGGAGTAATCAGTAATCAGTAGTCGGATTACTTTTTCAAAGTAACTGTGGCAACACTGTTCATTATGGTGGAGTCTCCATAGAAACAAAGAAAACCTTTATCTGATGATTGAAAACACAGGTGCACAGCAGGAGAAGGGTTACGCAGTTAGCTTTTATGACAGTGATTTAAAACGGACACTAGGGGGTGCTAAAACAAGCCAAAACTGTCAAGTATGCCTTTAAGCTGATTTTCTAGTGTCCAACACCAGTGGAAACCTTCAGTGAAATGTAAAAAGCATCACAGTAAAGGATTTTAATGAGACCGCTGTTTATATAAAGGGTTAATTAACAGTTCACAAGGTTGATGCTGTAGGTTAAATGTTCATACACAAAATCTCCGTTTCTCTTCCTGCCAGATAAAAATGTACAGCTTTGCACCACAGCAAATATCCTGCAGAGACGAAAAGAAGACAAGAAATGCTTGTAGACAGATTGACTCTCTTTACCCTGAACAAAGTCAAAATGTGCTTCAGAACACACAACTCCAGACAGATGAGCCGTGATTCATCTGCAGAACTTGTTCTGGCTGATTAGAAGACACTTGGCTGAACGCTCTGCTGTCATTTTGTAGTCTTAGTGACAAGTGAAGGCATTACATGTGTTTGAAGTGCATAAAGGCAGCTTGAGAGAAACCTTTAAATCCAGCTTCTTTCTGCATGAACCCAATGATCTTGCTTGTTTGAATTAAAAAATTAACAAAACCTGCCATCTAAGGATTTTGTTTAAGAACAAATTTAATGAAAATACAACTATCTTTATATCAATATATGATACTTTACGTTTTGAGGATTTTGTTATGAAATAATTAAAAGCTTAAAGGCTTAGAGTTGCAATGTTTTTTAATTTATTTGCTCCATCTAAAGTTGTCTTTTTGAAAGGTTTTACAATGTATGCACATAAATTTGAGAAGCTGTTATAGGAGCAATGGCAAAGTCATTTATGAGAATAAATACACACAAATACAAAAAAACAAAAGAAGATCAGGGAGACGGAGGCTCACACAGGTGTATAAATTAACCTCTATGTTTAAAAAAACCTTTCATGTTGTTTTTACACAGATGGATGATCAGTTAATTTACTTTAATAAGTTTTGACCAGATTATACCAATTTCAAATGGTCAGCATACATTTTATAAATTTATCAAAAAGTGCTTATGTTAAATGTTTAAAGTAAAACAAATTCTTTACATTTTTTCCCAAAAAAGCACCAAGTTGCTGAGCTGTCTCTATCTGTCACTGAAAAACACAATCCTCCTGATTGGATAGTTTGGATTATTATTAGTAGAAGTATTGGATTATTGATAGATGTATTTATACAAATAAAACCTATAAAGATATTTCTATATTACAAGCCAGATTGCACACCCTTAATTTTTGTTTTCTTCTTCCTCATTGTGCACCCAAAAAAAAACACAAGAACTCCATTTTAATTTAAATGAATAAGTATCCTTTTACAATGTGTAATAAAAATATTATAATTTACAGCTAAGATTTGTTAAATCATCATTCACTGAATTCAGTTCAGTTTATTTATAAAGTGTCTGACAGAAGTCATCTCAAAACGCTGTGCGATGAAACAAATCCAAATATTTTCAGGTCCAGTTTCAGATAACTTAGCTGAATAACCAAAAGCAAATAAAGGCACACTAGGCAGTTTTGACTTGTTTTTAGCACCCCCTGGTGTTTGTTTTAAATCACTGTCATAAAAACGAACTGTGGACCCCTCCCATCAGCTGTGCGACCGTATTATATATATGAGCTATGAGATCTATTGTATGGCAGAGCCTCCAAAGAAACAAAGAAAACCTTTACCTGATGAATAAAAATGTGGGTTTGTCAACCGACTTGGCAACATGAACTGAACCTGTCTCCTGTTTAAGTGGCTGCTGCTACTTAAATAAAAGCCTCTGCTCCTCTGAGCAGTAAAATGAGCTTGTCATGTTCTGCCCCCTTTTGTCCAGTTCATGCCTGTGTTCCTCCTCCTGTGTCCTGCACTAATCCCCTCCAGGTGTGTCTCGTCTACTTAAATAGCTCCCTTCATATATGCTGTTTAGTTCAGTCACTCCATGTCAGTTCCTTGTGTTGCATCCCCAGCTTCGTGTGTCCTGTGTCTCCAGCAATAAAGCTTTTGGGTTTTACCTCACCTGTTCCTGCCTCCTGCATTTGGGTCCTGCACTACCTTAATCATGACAGAAGGAACCGACCACCATGGACCCAGCAGAGGACCTCATCCAGGAGGTAAATTGACCCGCTGCAGCCCCTGGACCCTCCTGTGCCGCTGCAGCCTCAGAGGCCTTCATTTCTGGAGCCAATCTATTTGGGGTCCAAGCAGACGCTCCACACCCAGTTCCTCTGCCGATCTCCGTGGGGGTCCAAGTAGACGCTCCACATCCTGCTCCAGAGTCCCCGAGTCCTACTCCAGTGCCCCCTCTTGGCATCTGGGAGCCACCTTTGAGAAGGGGGTACTGTCATGTTCTGCCCCCTTGTGTCCAGTTCGTGCCTGTGTTCCTCCTCCTGTGTCCTTGCACTAATCCCCTCCAGGTGTGTCTTGTCTACTTATTTAGTTCAGTCACTCCATGTCAGTTCCTTGTGTTGCATCCCCAGCCTTGTGTGTCCTGTGTCTCCAGCAATAAAGCTTTTGGGTTTTTACCTCACCTGTTCCTACCTCCGTCCTCTGCATTTGGGTCCTGCACTACCTCAATCATGACAGAGCTGCTCCGCTCCTTTTCTTCATCTCCCTATGATTTTATTTTTGAACACCTTTCGGATAATGTTACAAAAAGATAAATGAGGATTATTTACTTTGTAAAAACTTCTTTTTGACAACATGTAAAAGCTAAACTCCAGTTCCTGAGGGCAACTATCATGCAAATGTTTTGTGCTCCACATCTGATTCAACCAGTAATTCACCTCTACAGCATGTCCCCCTGACGCATGATAATCACTGATTCTTTTGAGCCAGGTGTTTAGAAGAAGGGAAACATCTAAACATGAAGGACAGCGACACTTTAAAGCCAGAAGTGGTTTGATGGGAATTTGCAACATTAGGCTACAAGGAGTTCAACCACTTTTCATTGTAAAAACCTGTGTAATCCTGACTTAGGTGTGACTACACATCACTGTGTTTCTGTTTTTGTGTTTGCCTGAGGAGACAGTCTTAATCCTTAATGAAGCAGTGTCATTCAGTTCAGCTCCTATTAGTGAGACGTTCATGCTTGTAACTCTGACTTTCTGTTCATAATTCACTTATCTAACATAGGAAGGAGTGAACTTCTCATCTACTGTAGTTCTTTACTGGTTGGATTACAGGGGAAAAAAGGCAAAAAGGGGATTTGTTTGTCTCATAGTTCAGTGTCATTTTCTGCCCCAGTCATGTCACATGCTCTCAGAATTTTGCTATCTTCTTTTTTTATTATTATTTTTGCAACACCAGTTGGAGAGAGATAAGAGAAAAGACTTTCATTTGCATTCAGCTGCTCAGAAAGCAACCCCTTCATGAACCTCACCACTTGCCAGTTTGCCCACAGGTGCTGTTCGCTGAGAGACGTGAAGCGGCCTGCCATACACAGGTGCACTGTACATCATGATGCCTGTCACGGCCGTGTCACCCGACGCCCTCGGCTGTAGATTATGTTCACGGGAAGATGAGTTGTAACACATTTGCATTGTTCCTCCTCGTGTTCTGAGATGAATTAGACACGAGGTCTCAGCGCTGATCAGAGAGCACACAGTCAGATGGGGAGAAGAAGGCATGTGAAGTCAATCCCTGTGGATGGAAGTCTGTAACTCCGGGCTAATCTTCAGGATTAAGGAGCTATAAGTGGCAGCTCGCCTGGCTCTGTGCCACTGCCACTTTGGTGTCAGACAGACTCTGTATGACATGACTCAAGAAGTGCTGCTAATTTTATCCTCTCAAGAGCTGCAGCAGCCAAAAACTGTACTGATTTATAAGGTGAGCAAAGGTATTTGGTTCTTTATCACTATGATCACAAGCTGGGATTTATCGTTTCCAACACAGAACCAAATTTTAAAAAGTGTTATTGTTATGCATTTGTTTGTATTCCTCACATGTTTCAGTGAGGTGAGGTGAAATGAACGTTAGGTGGTTTTATAAGAGGAGATTTAATGCAGGTGTGGAATAGTTGATTTGCATGCCACTGACGCCTGACATCAGATAACACTGTTTGGTTTCTGCTGCTCCTCGTTGTTGTGGAGAATGCAGGTGGAAAGGAAGAGGCTGGCTGAGCTGGATCACAATCAGAAGGAGCGTTGCTAGGTGACAGTGTTGATGAAGGAAGTGAAGTGGAGCAGTGTGTGTGTGTGTGTGATGTTTTCTTCAGGCAGTGATAGTGTTGATTTTTGAATTTGCTTGTGGTTTTCATAAACTTATTGAGTTCTAGTTTATATTTTTATTCTTTATTAGATCAATTTTCTTTCAACACTGAGTTGATAAAGTAACACAGGTTTAATGCCACAAGGCAAATGTCTTTGGTGAATGTAAATTTCAGTTTCCGGTCAATTTTATTTTAAGTAAAAGTTATTTTCTTTCATCTCTTTGTTCTTTTTTTTTTTTGTAAACATCACTTTATTAAAAAAAATAATAAAAACATGTTCAAATATTTACTTAATTCAATAATATTTGATTTAAAAAGTGAGATGAGGTTTATGTAAGGTTTAAAAAGATTCTGACTATTTGAGATGTGTTCAAAATTTCAGGAAGACCAAATGTTAGCATCTTTTTTGTGGGTAAATAATAAGAGTGAAAAGCTGACCCAATTTAGATTAAAATAAGGTTAAAACAATCCAGAGCACGACTGGGTGCTCAGTGACTGAAGTGTCCTGACCTGAAGTAACAGCAATAAAATGTGTTAGAGACCTGATTTCATGACAGATCAAATCTGTTACCCAAACCTCATTCTAAATCCCCAAACATTTTACACCAGTGGACTAAATTCCTTTGACCATGTGGACTTTTTCAATTGTCCATCCGTCCATCCATCCATCCATGCATCCATGCATGCATGGTTGGATGATTCAAGTCCAAAAAGTTGTTTTGTAATGACTGGACTTCACTCCTCTCACTAGAGAACATGATTTATTTTCAAATCACAAATCATATGGTTCGCCGCTTTTAAACTGTAGGGAGTACGCCATTAATGCAAACTAACTCACATGTAAATCTAAGTGACACTAGGGTCAGCTTAGTCACATGCACAAAGGCTTGAATTAGTGCGAAACAGAAAAATACCAAATATAATGAGATATAATAGTAATAATAGAGTTACGTTTTTACTATAATAATAATATAAATTATAATATATTTTCATATCAAGTAAATAATGATAGGAAAATATAATAATAAAACAACTTAATACCAAAGCTTTGCTTCGAGTTACTGCCAACCTTTGCTCTGATCACAGCTCAGAAACTGAGTCCTGTTTTAATCAAATCATGTGAAATTCAGAACTGTGTAAACCTACTTGGTGGTATTTTAGGCAGTTCCTTAATAATCACAGATGAACATTTATTGCATTTTTCATTCAACTCTGCTATATATAAAAAATATATATATTTTTGAAGTCTTACAAAATTACTGATTCTGACATGCTGTCCAGTTTGGGGCTGCATTTTTTAAATCCTCAAGGATCCCTTAAACATTTTTTTTACACCAAACATATAAATAAGAAAGACCGTTAATGTTCATCACATGCATTCTGCCACATTACACGCAACAACCCATGAAGTTCTTGTTTCCATCTCATCATTGTCAGTTAGTAAAACTATAAATAAAACAAAAAGCATCTTTTATTGAGGCAGCAGCAAAAATGAGAGTAGCGTTGATCCTTTTAGAGATTCAATTTTCAGATTTTTTAACTGATCCTTTAGACAATGTGTGAGTGAATGAGTGATAGTGTTTGATGTTATAGAAACAAATTTGAAATCAATCAATTTAAGTAAGAGGTTCAACCAGAACAAGAGACGTAGGGTTTCATGTATGCATTTGACCTCATTTACTAGTTTTTATTTTGCTGTCACTGCATGGGGAGAGACAGGCTATAAAATCCATGAGGGTTTTGCTAAACTTTGCAAGCCTTTGGGAGTAAAATGGGAGTCGTGTGGAGACTCCTGCCCTGTGTGGATTGAAAGTGACTATTCTGTTTGTGCTTTTTGATGAAATGCTCCACCTGTGTTCCTCAGATCTTTTAGCCAGCATCTGATTCACTAAACATATCTGTCGATCATACGCACCAAGTGATGGTTTAGTGACGGCTGTGGGATGGAGTCACAGTGCTGCTCACACAGATTTTACATCAAATATGATACATTCAGTGGAACATGAAGAATTTACAAGTGCTCTATCTGGGCAGCTGGACTTTACAAAAGAAAAAGTGTAATTTGGATGCTATTTGAAAATAAACATGTCTGTTTCTAGATGTGTCCATTGCTTTATTGGTAGGTTGTGGAGTTTTCATTCTGTAAAATTGATTTACTGTCAGGATTCATCTCACAAAAAGCCACATGTGTAAGGCACTTAAGTGTATAAAAATCTTGTTTTCTCTTATTTCTTTTTTACATCATTTATTTAGTCCAAAACCTTTCTTCTGTTATATGAAAGTGCTATAATTTGTGTAGAAAAGGCCTCTAACATTAGTATAAAATGACCAAACATGCTGTGTTCCTGTCTGTTTGGATGTTTTGTGTAACAGCTTGTCACTAACCTCTAGTTCAGTGGTTCCCAAACTGGGGGGGGGCGCCCTCTAGGGGGGCGCGGTGTAACAGCAGGGGGGGCGCGGGATGATTTATTCAGTTATTAATAAAAAAAAAAATTTTTTTTAATTAAAAAAATATTTATTTTTTTGAGTGCTAGGCAGGGTTATCTGGGGTGGATGGGAGAGATTTACCTTGCCTCTGCTTTGCTGTCCCCCCTAATCTCACCTCTGGGGAGATGGTCTGAAGTGTGTCCGATTCACCGCAGCGCGCTCAGAGCTGCAGAGAGCAGTTGAGCGTGACGAGGTTGCAGTGCAGCGCCGTGCGCAGAGCGGAACACCGGTTATAATATTAACATTATTATGAGATCATGAGAAAAAGAGAGAAATGAGGGGTGCACATCATTTTTTTATTGAGACACTCAGGGGAGAACCTGGCGCTGATGCGCAACTCCTCGCGGGAGGTGAATGGGTTTGGATAGCTCTGTTTGCATGCTGGCGCAGCTTGTGCGTGTCAACCAGTCTTCATAGCTTGAACGCTTATGAGAGCTCCTTCAGAGCCACCACAACAGGAAGTGTAGTTAAAATCAGCATCTGACCACGGGCTGAGTGATCGGATCGCAAAGCTCCCCATGCGCAAAGACGCGTTTGGGCACCTCGTGCGCACTGACGGAGCGCACGAGTCTGGACGATTCAGTAACGAGCGCACGCGACCTTGAACGCGCAGTGCCGGATCCGAACCTCCACAGATACCCCCCCCCCATCTATTTTATTCTCAAATGGCACACAGGACACTGTTTGGAGGACAACTCAACACAAAGAGATCTGCAGCAACACGCCGCTCACACCAGTCACTGAAGATGAGAGAACAATTTTTTAAAGTAAAAATAAACCTTTACATTTTTTATTTTAATTTTGCACGGAGGCATTTTTTAAAGTTTCTATTGAGCTGTAAAAGTGGTTAGTTTGTTGTTTTTAAGAAGTTTATTTTATAGCAACATGTAGTTAAATGCAGTTACTTTTACTTGTTCAGATCTCAAAGGTTTGATGTGAAATAACCTGTAATGGAGTTTGAAAATGAGATTTGTCTGTTCGCAGTGTTTGTGTGTGTATGTGTGTGTGTGGGCGCGTGCGTGCATGTGTGCACGTGTGTGTGTGAGAGGGGGGGCACGGGAAAAAATGTGTAAAATTAAGGGGGGCCCAGAAGAAAAAGTTTGGGAACCACTGCTCTAGTTTAATTTGTGGTTTTTAATGCTTGATCTTTGGAACAATCATACAGTATGTCATTCGTTTAAGAGCATCCCATAAATCCTGTGTTAGTTTCTGTTGTTTTAAAGGTAACTTTTTTGTGTTTTTAAATCTTTTTCTTGAGCCAGTATGTGCTAATACAGTGGTTCCCAAACTTTTTGACTTCTGACCCACAAAATGACAGTGGCAGAGACCCGTGACCCCAGCCATCACTGGCAAATTAGTCAAACACTGCTTCTACTTCCGGCTTCCTTGGAGAGCGGACGCACTTTCTCTTCTCTCCCTTTTGTGTTTCCCCTGCAGCTGTCTTGTCTTGTCTAAACTGAGCAACTCCCTCATTCCTTCTGGACAAATATTTTTTCTTCAATATGGATGTTTTGCTGGTTTTCTCAAAACTTTGGATATATTTTCTTCCACTTTCAAAACGGAGAGGGGCTCTCCGACTCGGCTGACAGGGACGCACGTCGCGTCTCTGGAGGACTGCACTTTTGGATTAATGACGTTCGGGTCTACGCTCATTGGCATCTGCGGGGGCTTGATTCATCTGAAAATAACAGAGCTGCGGGAGCAATTGGCAGGTGTCTTGCACTCCTGGAGGGGCTGATTTGTGCTTTGAACACTGAAACGCTCACGGTGAAGGAGTTGTTCTGGAGGACTGACTGCAAACGAACTCTGGAGTGGAGCAAATTACAACTGAGGTGTCTGACTGCACAGATCAGTGGGGATGGCCATGATTCAACTGTTTGGAGGGGTGAAGCCAGTAGAACGAACAGTAATGAACAATAAGGCAGTGGAGAAAACATGGCTGCTGCCTGATAAACAACTTCTAATCTTATCAGTGCCCTTGAAAACAAACCCCCACGCTACAGAATGAATGGAGCAGCTGCTCGGAACCTCCCTCCTTTCTACGTTCTCCTCCTAATCTCCTCCTTCACCCCTGCAGCTGCGTCAGCACTGAAGTCTGTGCCTGCTGGCAGAGTTCCTGGTCCCGCCCACCTACCCGGATGTGTTTTTTAACTGTGGACTGTCAGTGTATTGTTTTTTTGTATGTAGAGGTTTCTTCCTCATCCTTCCTTGTTGTTAGCCCTTTTCTTACCTGCTCCCATTTTTTTCCCTTTTATTTTTTTGCCCAAATATATTATTGAAGTTTTCCCTAAAATTGTTCTGCCCAAGCCCAAATATTGTATTGAAGTTTGCCCCAATATTTCTGCCCAAGTCTCATCATTTACAATGTAGATCCCCTGTATGCCCAAATCTCTGTTTTGTTTTTTATTTTCAATGTTTTCTCAGTTTTGTTCTTTTGTTTGTGTTGTGAAGCGCTTTGTGATGTACTGTATATCTGTGAAAGGTGCTATATAAATAAACTTTACTTACTTACTTACTTACTTACTTACTTACTTACTTACTAATAAATGAATTAAACAAGGATAAAATGACAACACAAACATCTACAACTATTATACCATGGTTATTCATCTGTTTGTAACAGTTTGTAAGGACAAATATATGGTATTAGCAAGGATTTTACCTCAGCCGTTTTGGACCAAAAGCAACTATTGGACAATCCAGCTGTATGTCTCGCCGCAGCTCTGCACTGCTTGGATCCTCCATTAATGTGTGCTGGTGCATTTTAAAGCAGAACATCCCGGAAGTGAGAGAAGGACATAAACAGACAGCTGTTAGTGCTTCAATTTTAGAAAAAAATAACAGTGTCCCAAAAATAAAACACCTGTTTAGCTAGCAGAAAACAAAAACCTTTTGGACGTAGAAAGAGGAAAAACCTGTGTGAACATTAGCATATCATTTCAACAGCTGGTGTTTTGCATTCCATTGCTACTGTGGCAAAGCACAGTCCCATGTCCGGTGTTTTTAGCAATTCCTGCATTTTTATTATCTCTCCCTGCTTGAACTCAGCGGTTTCTTTGAATGAGTGATGAACCGCTCCAGTAGAAAGAAATGAAGGCTGAGGAGACATTTCAACAGTTAGATTTAGGTGTTTCTGAGCAAAGACAATGCTAACGTTTTTATGACAGTGATTTAAAACGGATACTAGGGGGTGCTAAAAACAAACCAAAACTGCATAGTATGCCTTTAAGGCTTGTATTGATTATTTTAAGAAATTGTCACTAGGGTGCGCTACATCAAACTGCTGCAACAGTTTAGGAAGAAAATAAGACATTTTTATATAACAGTAGCTTTAAACCTAAATGTTTCCATCAGTTTCCACTACTGTTTGTATAACTGAGATACTACCTACTACTATCTGAGCAAAAGTCATTTTGATATCCAAGTGCAGAACACCATAAGAGACAAAAGTATGTATTTTCTGCTCAGATGCACCCAGCAGTAACAGTAGCATTCTGAGACTTATTTTTGCTGAAAAATAACCCCCAAAAGCCTGAAAACTAGTTGAGTTGAGTTGAGTTGAGCTTTATTGTCATTTCACAACATGTTAGACATACCGTGAAACGAGATGTCGTTCCTCTCAGGTCCACGGTGAAACATAATCACATAACAAATAAACAGACAGCCAATAGGTTAAATATTCTAGGTTAAAGTCTAAGTCTAAGTTAAAGATAAATATTAAACATGTAGAAAAGGGTATAAAAAAAGAAAAATTTGCTACAACTTGTACAATGCTGCCTATATAATACTGTAGATGTGCAAAGATGCTGTGAATGTGCAAAGAAAAATACAATCATGCTGCAGAGTCAGATGATCAGTTCAGTTTACAGAGGGTTATGGAAGTGGGCGGGATGATTGGTTTAGAGCTCGCACAGCCTGGGGAAAAAGCTGTTAAGCAGTCTGGTAGAGTGGGCTCTGATGCTCCGGAACCTTCTCCCAGATGATAGGAGCTGAAAGAGGTTGTGGGAGGGGTGGGTGGAGTCCTTCATGATTCCATTGGTTCTGCTGGAGCATCGTGAACGGAAGATGTCTAGGATGGAGGGGAGAGGGGCACCACTGATCTTTTCAGCTGTGTTCACTGTCCGCTGGAGGGTCTTCTGGTCAGTGGCACTGCAGTTTCCATACCAGACAGTGATGCAGCTGGTCTGCACGCTCTCAATGCTGCCTCTGTATAATGTGGTGAGAATCGGTGGGGGAGTCTTGCTCTTCTCAGACGGTGGAGGAAGTGAAGACGCTGATGGGCTATTTTTTAGAGTGACTTGGTGTTGGTGGTCCAGGTAAGATCCTCATTGATGTACACCCCCAGAAATTTTGTGCTACTGACTCTCTCCACAGTTGAGTTGGCGATGGTCAGTGGGGTGTGATAAGCATGGTTCCACCTGAAGTCCATCACGACCTCCTTTGTCTTCTCCACATTGAGGGACAGATTGTTATTGCTGCACCATTCAGCAAGCTGAGCCACTACTTCTCTGTATTTTGCTTCATCGTTGTTGCTGATGATACCTACCACTGTTGTGTCATCAGCAAACTTGATGATGTGGTTGGAGCTTGACTTGGCAGTGCAGTCATGAGTCAGCAGTGTGAAGCGCAGCGGACTGAGCACACAGCCTTGTGGGGCTCCTTTACTTAGTGTGGTGGTGCTCGAGGTGTTGTGGCCTGTACGGACTGACTGAGGTCTTTCAGTTAGAAAGTCCAGGATCCAATTGCAGAGGGAGCTGTTGAGACCTAGAAGGGACAGTTTGTTGATCAGCTGTTGTGGGATTATTGTGTTGAATGCCGAGCTGAAATCGATGAACAGCATTCTCACATAGGAGTTCTGGTTTTCTAAGTGGGTAAGGGCCAGGTGGAGGGTGGTGGAAATTGCATCATCCGTAGAGTGATTTGGATGGTATGCAAACTGGAGTGGGTCAAGTGAGTTTGGGAGGCTAGTTTTGATGTTCTGCATGACTAGTCTCTCAAAGCACTTCATCATGTTTGGAGTCAGTTCTATGGGGCGGTAATCATTTAGACAAGACACAGTTGCTTACTTTGGTACCGGTATGATTGTTGTAGATTTGAGACGTGTGGGGACGACTGCTAGGCTCAGCGAGGTGTTAAAGATGTCTGTGAGCACATCTCTCAGCACTCGGCTGGGAATGTTGTCGGGGCCCGCAGCCTTGCGAGGGTTAATCCGTGAAAGGGTCTTCCTTACATTGGCTGGAGACAGATGAAGCACCTGATCTTTGGTATCTGTGTGCAGTTTTTATGCAGGAGCGTCATTTTGGAGTTCAAATCGTGAATAGTATTGGTTGAGGGCATCAGGGAGGGATGTGTCGTCGTCATCGCAGTGCTGTGGTGGGGGGTTGTAGTCAGTGATGGTTCAGATGGCTTGCCAGAGGCTTCGAGTGTCTTTGCTGTTTGTGAACTGGTTATTGATTTTTTTTTTTTGAGCATA
The DNA here is from genome assembly GCA_006937965.1 of Callopanchax toddi. Taxonomy (NCBI): domain Eukaryota; kingdom Metazoa; phylum Chordata; class Actinopteri; order Cyprinodontiformes; family Nothobranchiidae; genus Callopanchax; species Callopanchax toddi. The sequence continues at coordinate 2,214,962 of SSNR01000070.1, read as the reverse complement.
TGACCTTTTTGCTTTTTTGATTCCACGGGTCAGGTTGGCTCTAGCTGCTTTGAGAGCTGTTTTATCACCAGATCTGAATGCTTCATCTCGGGTCTTTAAGCCCTCTCACCTCTGCTGTTTTCCATGGTTTCTGGTTTGTGCGTGTGGTGATGGATTTGTTAACTGTCACATAGGGATGGGTACCTTTCACCAATTCTCGGTACCTACGAATCGATACCGGTACTTAACGGTACCAGTTTTCGATACTTTTTGAGTGTTTAATAATTAAATAAATCGCTTTTTATATTAAATATATTTAATTCTCAATATATAACAGTAAGTAACAAAAATCATGATAAATATCATACAACTGTTTGTATTTTATTGTAGTGTTGTACAAAATTCTTCCATATGAAAACTTTTAACCAACTGCTGAGTGTTTTCTAAATGATGCAAAAATTCAAACCCAGCTCCTTGTCCCCCTGACTTTGTCCTCTGAAATAGACCCTGTGCACGTTAGCATATGCTACTTCCGGTGGGAAGACTCCTGTCCAGTGTTTTATTTCCGGTTTGATATTCTCGCCTGGTCGCACCCTATTTACGGTCTTGTATTCCCGAAGAAGTCGACAAAATGAGTGGACTAAGCGGCGATTTAAATTCTTCTAGATGTCTAGGGCATTTGCCTAATATTTCTTTTGATGTTCACCGACTTGTTGATAGTTTTTCCCTGCGCCAAAGAGCAAACGAGAGAAAGGCTTCACATTTTATATTTCGCAGGATTTATCTAATTTTGAAGGTAAGTCACAACCCTCCCCATCGTCAATACTTATAGTTTGAGACCCTTACCAACGTAAATTATTTGTGTATATGCTGTGGCTTTTTTACGGTTTGTTTACATGCTGTGTAATCCTCCGCTGACGGTCGCGGTTTGGAGAACCTGTTTAGAAGCTGCAGATCGCTCGGTTCCTATTCCATTGATCTAACACCGGGCCCATTTAGCACATAAATCCATAGGATTAGACACTAAATTAGTCCATCAGCCAGTCATCATATAGAAATAAAAACTCTCCGGAGTGGAGCGCAGTGCAGCAGCAGCTGAGGCACAGCTCTGTGCGCTTTGCGGGACTCTGTATAATATTAACGTTCATTATGATTTCATGAGAGAGAGATGAGGTGTTCACAACCTTCCCCATCGAAAATCCTAATATATAGCAGGGGTCCCGTTAACCGGAAATTTCCCGTATTTAACCGTTTTTTTTTTATTTTTTTTTTACTTTGACGGAAAGATCTGAAGGGCGCTGGTCATTCTGACAGGTTTGCGCACGAGCCTGCCCGTCCATACTGTCATAGGAAATCACTGAATTGTCCCCTCTAATAATTCGAACCAAGGATGCAGAAATAGTGCAGCATTTCCACCAATACCTGCAGCCCAGACTGAGGTTCTGTGCTGCTGAGCGCAGACCTGTGATCCAGACTTCCTGCGCTCTGCAGCAGAAGAACACTGGTCCGCCATCAGGTGTCAGACCCGAACCGCTCAAAAGCCCCTTTGCAATCCGGTGCTCAGTGCACGATTAGACGTGGATTAACTACACTTCCTGTTGTAATGCGCCCTCAGAGTAGCGTTCATAGGCTGTGGAGGCTTGTTGACACGCAAAATCTGCTCCGCGAGCTGCGCGCACATAGAACTGGACTCCAAACGCGAGGAGGTCTGCATTAAACAGCAGCGCCAGGTTTTCCCCTGAGTATCTCAATGAAAACTATGTGAACCCCTCATCCCTCTCTCACTGTCTCTCATGATCTCATAATGAACGTTAATATTCTGTAATCAGAGTCCCGTGGAGCGCACAGAGCTGCACCTCGATGCGAGGCGCTCGACTCCAAACGTAGTTTTTTAGAAATTTCTATCTGATGACTGGCTGATCGACTAATTTAGAGTCTAATCCTATGGATTTATGTGCTAAATGGGCCCGGTGTTTGAGTAATAATGCTACTGAAAATGTAATTATTATAATTTTTCAAATTAATAAGTGACGGATAAAAATAGATTATGACCGGATTTTTTAAACCCTGTCAGTCAAAATGACGGAAAACCAAAAAGTATAGCGCGACCTCTGATATACAACAACCTTTTTTAAACCCGATCCTTTCCTTTTCGTAATTTGGACATGATTCTGTAGTCTATCTTCGCAGTAAGGATTTACCGTCAAATACAGCTACAGGAAACGAAAGATAGCACATCCGGTCTCAAACCCGGAAGTTAGCATTTTCTCGTGCACAGGGTCTATTACTATAATGAGGAGCAGCTCCCCTCCCTGCTGCTCGTTTTTCTTCCCCCTCCTAACCTCTATGGGACCTTTGAGAACTGATCTGGAGGTCTCCCCTTAAAAAGGCTACCAGGCTCTGAAGTAGCAGACAGAGACGCATTTCCAAATAAAATAACAATAATTTTTTAAACTAATCTAAAACAGTGAACAAATACATACACAAAATATCTCTGCATATTTGGCAAATCACAATAAAGAACCACACGGGGGGGAAACCAGAGGATGAGTCAATAACGCACAGTCCAGAGTTCAGCTCCCCTCACTTCCGAGCTCCTCCTATTCACAAGACCTGGTGGTCCGCTGACCCGGTCCACAGGCTGATCCAGCCACCATGATCCAGCTGGATCGCCTACTCTGAGTGGCAGCAGCACGTGCCAGTCCCAGTTCTAATGATCCAACACGGGCACGCACACACACATGCGCACGCACACACACACACACACACTCAGCTGCTCATCTCTGACACAGGCGCAGCAATTGAGACAATCAGCTGTGGTACAGGAGAGATGCATGCGCGGCGCGCAGCTCCTCCCTACACGCACGCAGCGACAGCAACGCACACACAATTGTAGCACGTCCGAAACACACACACAACATGCCCAGTGCTGGTGATGCGCGCGCAGCATCAGCGACAGCTTATCAGACTGAATTGCTGTCTCACAAGTTCTCATTAATGACGGACAGGTACCGAAACGAGGCACCGTTTCGGATCACGTGAGTCGGTTCTCGGTTGGTACCACGGAATTCGGTCAGTGCCTTAAAAAGTACCGGATTCAGTACCCATCTCTACTGTCACATCATCGATGCATTTTTTGATGTAAGCAGTCACAGTTTCAGTGTACTCGTGCAGGTCAGTGTGGTTGTTGTGTGTAGCTGCCACATATTCCAGTCAGTACACTGAAAGCAGTCCTGTAGTTTTGGGGTAGCATCTTCTGGCCAAACTGTGATGAGTTTTTGAACCTTGGCAAGTTTGAAGAGTAGTCTGTATGCTGGGATTAGCATAACAGAGATGTGGTCTGAGTGCCCGAGGTGGGGGCGGGGTACAGCCTTGTAAGCGTTTTTTGCTGTTGTGTAAACAAGGTCCAGAGTGTTGTCTCCCCTTGTTGCAAAGTTCACGTATTGCTGCTATGACGAAAAAGCTGTCAGGGTTATTTATTTGTTGTTCGCTGATGGAGCTATAGAGTTCGCGGAGCGCGTCCTTAGCGTTTGCACATGGGGGCATGTCAACAGCGACAATAACAATGGCCGTGAACTCCCGCGGCAGATAGAAAGGTCAACATTTTATGACCATAAGCTCCACTAGCAATGAACAGTGTTTTGATACTATTGCAGTGTTGTTACACCAGTCTTTATTGACATAGACACACAAGCCACCACCGCGGGTCTTACCAGAAAGCGACGAGTCTCTGTGTGCTCGGTAGCTAGTTAGCCCATGCTGCTGAATGGCGGAGTCCGGGATGTTCTCGTTCAGCCAGGTTGAAGTGTATGTGTTTACAAGTATTAACTATTGTATATATTCCACAGTAATGAGATTATCTGTATTCCTGGGTTGGATTAAAATATACTAACGTATAATCTCTATGCATTATAGTTTAAAAATGTTCATATGGATTAGTAAGTGATTCCATTAAGTTTACAAGGATGCATTATGCAGTCTTACAGAGCACTTTCCTAGATGTGAAATCATAAATAATCTGTGACATAATCTTCCAACTTGAATCTTCACAGACCATCAAATGACTACAGAGTTAAACTAGTGTCTCATGTTGTTTTCTTTCATTTAAAATGTGAGAAACGTGTCGTCTTTAGTTTTAATCATTCAGTTAATCTCCACAGACTCTTTCTTGTAGGTCTAAGCTTTGTAGGCTAAATGTTCTACATGTTGCTCATTATGGTAAATAACGGGATCTAAATGTTTTAAAAGGATGGCAAAGTGTCAGGTATTATGTCCTGTACATTATGAAAAGGTTTATAAATACTGTATCTCTGAGCAGGTGGATAAAGCCTGAGCAGCCCATCTGCTCCCTAATCCTCAGAAGGTAGTGCAGGACTTTACACATGTTTATGAACAAAAATACAGATGTTTCCATGTGTGTGTGTGTGTGTGTGTGTGTGTGTGTGTGTGTGTGTGTGTGTGTGTGTGTGTGTGTGTGTGTGAGAACATCAAATGTAAATTAATGAAAATGTTTATTAGAAAGCTCACCAGCAACTTCAACCTGATTAATAATTAGACTTGTTAAGTTAGAAATACCTGTCCTTACTACATAACCCTAATGAGATACGTATTATGTGACATAGTGTGTGCGTGTGCGCGTGTGTGCTTTGAAATCAGCTGGTCCATGTGATGATAAAACACAATAAGCTTCTTAGGTCTAATCCTCCCCGTTGGGAAGGGAGTGTCTCACACATGTCTTTAAAACACACACACAGAGAGAGAGAGAGAGAGAGAGAGAGAATGTCAACATGACCAAATCTAACCATCAACAACCATTTAGAGAAATTTTGGAATTATGAAGAACATTTATTGCTGTTGGTATAAGTCAGTCGTACAACTGGATTGTAAGGAAATGTATTTTATGTCCTGTGTGCGTATGTGTGAAGAGAAACAGCAGCAGGAATAAAGCTGTACCTGTAGCATGTGGTCATCTCCAACCTGGTGGTTCAGATACATTCAATCACATTAAAAACACTACAGACGAAATAAATGCAGTGATGACTTTAAACTACTTCATGTAAAAGTGACTTGAAGTTTTAAGTTTGTCAAACTTAAGATTTCAAGTCACATACTCATAGTAAGTTGAGGGAACATTTGTAAATCAGTTGCCTCAACTTTTCCTTAAGTATTTACTAGGGGTGTAAGAAAACATCGATACTGCAATATATCGTGATATTTTCTGACATGATATTATATCGATATCGTTCTATCCATATCGCGATATTTTGCTGTATCAAAATTTAAAGCAAATTATCAATTTTATCTTATTAAAAAAGATCAATGGAACCATTAATGATGACAGTAATGTTTGTAGTAAAATTAAAAGTATGGCCGCTAGTTGGTGGCTGTTTTCACCTTCTTTGTTCCAGTGGATCAACTAGTAATAAAACAGGATGTGTTGTGTATGAAAAAGGTTTTAGAATGCTGTGACAGTTTTTCTACTCTTAAATTATGTTTTAAAAATCATAATATGTGGTCTTCCTCATAGTATCGCATTATATTGCAATACATTGTATCGTCTGTCCTGCATTGCGATACATATCGTATCGCCAGATTCTTGCCAATACACACCCCTAGTATTTACTGTAGCTCTTTTCAGAACATCATAGACACTGACCAACGGGCGTTTATTCAGCAGGCATGTCTTCAAAGCACTTTATCCACACCTCTCGACGCTGTAAGAACTTTAAATAAAATACACAATAGAATCAATCCCACCGACGCGCATTCCGAGGAGGAACCAGAGCTGGGAGACCTGGGGACAGACTGTCCAATCTCTGGGGCAGAAGTCGCTGAGGTAGTCAAACAACTACGCAGCGGCGGAGCCCCGGGGGTGGATGAGATCCGACCTGGGTATCTCAAGGCGATGGATGTTGTAGGTCTGTCGTGGCTGACACGTCTCTGCAACATTGCGTGGTCATCGGGGGCAGTTCCTGTGGAGTGGCAGACCGGGGTGGTGGTTCCCATTTTTAAGAAGGGGGACCAGAGGGTGTGTTCCAACTATAGGGGGATCACACTCCTCAGCCTCCCTGGAAAGGTCTACTCCAGGGTACTGGAGAAGAGGTTCCGGTCGATGGTTGAACCTCAGATAGAAGAGGAGCAATGTGGTTTTCGTCCTGGTCGTGGAACTGTGGACCAGCTCTTTACCCTCGCTAGGGTGATGGAGGGGTCATGGGAGTTTGCCCAACCAATCCACATGTGTTTTGTGAATTTGGAGAAGGCTTATGACCGTGTCCCCAGGGGCACCCTGTGGGGGGCGCTCCAGGAGTATGGGGTTGATGGTCTTTTGTTAAGGGCCATTCAGTCCCTGTACCAGAGGAGTGTGAGTCTGGTCCGCATAGCCGGCAGTAAGTCGGACCTGTTCCCAGTGAGGGTTGGACTCCGCCAGGGCTGCCCTTTGTCACCGGTCCTGTTCGTAACCTTTATGGACAGGATTTCTAGGCGCAGCCGTGGTGTGGAGGGGGTTGAGTTTGGTGACAGGAGAATCGCGTCTCTGCTTTTTGCGGATGATGTGGTCCTCCTAGCTTCATCGAGCTCTGACCTGCAGCTCTTGCTGGGGAGGTTCTCAGCCAAGTGTGAAGCGGCTGGGATGAGGATCAGCACCTCCAAATCTGAGGCCATGGTTCTCGGTCGGAAAAAGGTGGATTGCCAACTCCGGGTCGGGAGAGAAGTCCTGCCTCAAGTGGAGGAGTTCAAGTATCTCGGGGTCTTGTTCACGAGTGAGGGAAGGAGGGAGCGGGAGATCGACAGGCGGATTGGGGCAGCGTCTGCAGTGATGCGGACGCTGAACCGGTCTGTTGTGGTAAAGAGGGAGCTGAGCCAGAAAGCAAGGCTCTCGATTTACCGGTCGGTCTACGTCCCAATCCTCACCTATGGTCATGAGCTTTGGGTAGTGACCGAAAGAACGAGATTGCGGATACAAGCGGCCGAAATGAGTTTCCTCCGCAGGGTGGCCGGGCTCAGCCTTAGGGATAGGGTAAGAAGGTGGCCTGGGCTGCCCGACTTGGAATGCTGCCCCCGCGACCCGGACCCGGATAAGCGGAAGAAGGCGAGGCGAGGCGAGGCACAATAGAAAATCAGTAAATATAGCAAACAAAAAAACTGCATTTAGCTTTGGCAAAAAAGAAACCCTCAAATAAACAAATACCTTGTTGGCTGCTTGTCCTGGAAAGAGATTTCTTTGTCCATTGATGCCACTTTAACATAGTTGAACTCTTTAAATATCACTTTCTTAGCATTAGCAAGGTTCTGTGTTTCTCCTTGCTCACACACTAGCTGTATCTTCCACATGTGGTAAAATTTCACAAGAATTCATTGAGTTCGCATGAGATTTTGTACAGAGAATTCACAGCCTCTTAAAGGGGACACACCCTATTACTGAACACACAAAAAAATGAAATCTAATGCACTTTAAGCTACATTTACATGGACAATGAAATGAAATATTCACTCATGAACAGAAACAATGAATTGTGCAATAAACTTTTAAACAGAAACACAACTTAACAACATGGGTTGTTTCAACTCAAGGCAGGAGTAGTAATGAATAGCTATTTTAAAACTGTTCAATTTAAGATTAATCTTTGTTAACCTCTTTGTTTTTGTGAGTTTACTCAAATGAGCTGTGCAGCTGGTTGCCTTACTTTTTTAAGTTTGTTCAACTTTTTTTGGAGTGTACTTCCGAGTTGCTTAAGTCCTTTTTTATTTTGTCACTTTGCACTTTTGTTCCACATCATCTCTCAGGATCATTTAGTTATTTTACTTTAATCTGCAGCTATAACTAGAAAACATTCAGTTGATCAATAAGCAAAATAAATATCAGTGTTTATGTTGCTCAAAACACTTTTTTCATTTAAAAAAGTACTTTTTTGATCCTTCTTTCATTTATTTATTTATTCATTAGTGTTCAATATTTACAACAAAAATAGTCTTGTATGAACAGGTTTGATTTTTTTTTTTACATTTCATATTTTAAGTATCAGAAAATTTGACATCTGAAAAGGCAGCTGTTGGCTTTGATGTCACAGATAAATGTATTCAAATGACTTCACTGCTGTGTTTCTTGGTTGTTGTTTTTTTAGATTACCTTTGCTCCCCAGAAGAGAACGTCCACATGATCGACTTCACCAGGTTTAAAATCCGTGACATGGAAACAGGGACGGTCCTGTTTGAGATCACCAAACCTCCAACACCAGGTCAGCTCCAAAATTTCAGAGACTACACAGAAAACTAAGTTTCATAGTTAAAAAACTGCAAAACTTTTTTTTCTTTTTTGTGATTTCTTTATAACAGGAGGTTTAAAACACTGTGATCCGAACGCCGGCCGTTTCGTCAGATACCAGTTCACACCAGCCTTCCTGCAACTGCGGCAGGTTGGAGCAACGTAAGCTCATGGGAAGCGCGTGTGTGTGTGTGTGTGTGTGTGTGTGTGTGTGTGTGTGTGTGTGTGTGTGTGTGTGTGTGTGTGTGTGTGTGCGCGTGCGTGTGTGCGTGTGTTCTTCACTTAAACATTATCTTTGCTTCAGTGTCATGTAATGATCCATTTCTCAGAGACAAAACAGTTATTTTAATGAGGGCTGCATTCCATTTAGAGTAAGTTCTACAACTTTACAGAAAAACCAGTGTGCTCAGCTGCAGAAGTGGAATGCAGCCCTCATTAATACACACGTGCTTTCCCTACTCTTACAGGTTAAGGTGTCTATTGTAAAGCAGGCCTGTTGTCAGTCAGTTTATGTTTTAAATTAGAAGAATTATAAGAAAATGTTTTAATAGTCGACCATCACCGTCATTTGTGTTGCTTCTGTTATTGCTGCTTTTATAAGGTGAAAAAAGTTCAGTGCATCTGAGTATTGTCCTCCTCCTTCTCCTTCTTCTTCTCCTAACACTTACTAGTGACTGCAGCTTACAACTATTTCTTTATTTACTCAACCTTTCCCCATTGTTCATTTAACCTCTATTAAACCAGATGAGTCGATTGAGAACCCATTTTCAGTTACGACGACGATCTGGCCAAGAGGCAGCAGCAATAGTAACATAACTAGCTTTACAACAAAAAACAAACAAGTTACAACAAGATAAAAACAGTTAGACATAAAGACTGTTCCTACACTAAAGACTCAAGGCAGTCCCAAAGCAATCACAAGACAATGATCAGAAATTATTGTTCGTAATGAGTTGTTGAAGGTAGATAATGGACATAGGTGGTGAGCTTTAGTGATTTTTGCAGCTCATTCCTCAATTTTGAAATGAGGAGCAGTCAAAATAGGTGCAGGCTTTGGGAATGACCATAGAGATGAAGTTACTGGAACATAAATTATGACGGTTGTTGGAAGTGTTGAGTAGTGAGCGAAGATATGACGGGTTTGATTGTTTTGTATATAAACTGATACCAATGCAACATCCTGCAGGACTGGAGTGATTGTTCATTTCTCTTCACAACGCCTCATGTACATATGTTAAATTGTTTATTTATATACATTAATTGTTATGCTAGTATATGTTCTTATATTGTATTCTTGTACCATTTGTCTCCTGCACAAAACCCCTAAACAAATTCCTCATCAATGTAACAATTAGCTTGGTAATAAACCTGATTCTGTTATCTAATATATTATCTGTGTATCTAATATATTAGTTTCACTTCCTGAAATTATTGCCAAAAAGTACTAAATTTTTTCACAATATTCACTTCTTTTTTTTCAGCTGTATTTGTAAGTGAGCAAAACTAGCTGAAAGACTTTGCTGACATGTGCTTACATCACAGAAAGTGTCCCTAACTCAAAGCAATCATCATTGAACTCAGATTAAACTCTGCACAGGCAAATAATCCTGGGAAAGAATTTGTTTTGGTTTAAGATCTTTGTGATAATATTCAGATCAGACACTTTTTCATTGCTCACCAGATTTTGTAAAAATCAACATTTAAACTCAGTATTTCCACATTCTAACTTTATGCATCATCAACATTAGTTTGATTAAAACATCAGTGGATTTATTATTTTCCCCTTGTGTCGCCGCAGAGTGGAGTTCACGGTCGGAGACACCCCCATCAACAACTTCCGCATGATAGAGAGACACTACTTCCGTGACAAGCTGCTGAAGAGCTTTGACTTCGAGTTCGGCTTCTGCATGCCCAGCAGCAAGAACACATGCGAGCACATTTATGAGTTCCCCACGCTGTCCGAGGAAATCAGTGAGTAAAATGTAAAGATAAAAACAGATTTAACGTTACAGAATCCTGACTGAGGTCTGTTTCTCGTTTGTCAGTGCGCGAGATGATCCAACATCCCTATGAGACACAATCCGACAGCTTCTACTTTGTGGACAACAAGCTGGTGATGCACAACAAAGCTGATTATTCCTACTGTGGGGGGCCGTAGCAACACCTCCTCAGATTCAAGACATTTTCTCACGACTTCAGGACCAGAAACACATGAACTGATGGAAAAATCGCTGGCAATAGCTACTCTCGTCTCCCTCCGTTTGGCCTCATGTTGCAGGAACAGTCAAATCTGCCAGTTTTATCATCAGTTTGCATCAGAGAGCGTGTGGGCAGCAAACACATGCAGTGTCTGTACATACTGTTGATTTCAGTCTTTATGTGTGGGCTCACTTCATCATCAGGAGAACATTGTGAGTTTTATTTCATTTGAAGTCATATTTGATCCCATAAAGCATAAGACAGGAAAAGAAAAATCATACGTTTTTAATAAACTCAGATGTATATTAGATTTTATAGTTTGGATAGAAATCTCATAACGTTTTTACTTCATAAATTTGTAGAAATGCATTTCTCTGAATCCTTATTTCCATCACCAGCTGAATGTGTACTTTGTCTTTGTGAGTGCGTCATTTGTTTTCATGTTTTCTTGTTTATCAGGAGTATTTTTGAACAAATAGCCTTTTTGAAGAGTCAGAAAAACAATCATTAGCCAAAGGTCAGGCAACAGTTTTATATATCCGACAACTTTTCTGTCAAACTCAACACTGTGTGAACTTTGATTCCGATAAATGTTTTAACAATAAAATATCAAATATGTAAAGTTTTGTCATAAATGTCACCAATGCAATAAACATTTGATTTGTTTTGCAAACTCTTGACATATGTTTATTTACACAAACGTAAAAGATTTGACCATAAAACTGTCAGAAAGGTCAGGAGCTTTTCCTCTTAGCAGAAAAACAATGAAACAGTTTAGGTTTGCCCCTGGACCAGATGTTGTTTTATTTTTATTTATTTTTTTATTTAAATAAAAATAACTGATAACTTTCTTATGTTTATTTGGGTTTCACAAAACAATAAGAAAACCCTAAATGACCTAATTTCTCCATATGCATCAAGCAGCGTTCCAAATGATGTCTTTGCTTCCATCTCCTGTAGGAATGAGTGTACTGCAATGTTGCCATGGTAACATAATCCTGCAGAAAATCGTTATCTTTAGACCCAAATCACAAAAAGGAGTTTGTTTGGACATTTTGAAGCAATGGAAACTTGCCATCTTGTCATTCTGTATGAGACATTATATTGAATATATGGTCAATGTTGTTTTTATAATAAACCTCTTTTAGAACTTTTAAATAGGAAATACTGACTGCTGCAAATGAAGGTGATGTTGTGAGAGCAAGAATAAGCAAACTGTAAACGTTTGGGATCAAAAATCAACACAAGTGACAGAAAGCTTAATTTGTCTTGAATCTGCATACAGTCATCAAATTATTCACAACCACTTTAAACATCCAGCAGAGAGCTTTGAGTTTTATTTTCTGACTTTAGATAAAGCTGGTTTGTTTCTTTTTTAAATAGCTGAATAAAGAACTGAAGCAGTTAAAACTGAGAAAGTGAATCACTTTATAGTTTTCAAATGACTTAAAAACAACAATAATATGACATTTTTACATCAAAGTCATACAGTTAGTTCCACGTAAATAAATAAAGCTTCCAAGTTTTACAACAGACATTTCAAAAGGAATGAAGGGGATGTTTTAATTCAACATTTTGTTTTCTCATTTGTTACAACTTCTTTTATTTTTCTTATTATAATGACAGTAAAACAAAAAGGCAAAGAAATAAAAAAAACTGCTTGAAATGAAAATCAAAAGAAACAGGAAGACATTTGACTGTAACTGCAGATTCAAAAGAGTCAATCTGCATGTATGAACAGAGGAAAGTGCCTGGCAACACTTCCTCCAGTAGTTCATTGTTTGTTGTAGCTGATGGAGAGCCTGAACGTTCACATCAAGGAGACGGATGTGGTGCAGGAGGTTAGATATCCAGCCAAACTCTCCACCCCTGAGTAACCCACAGGATGCAGGCCATTCCAGCAGCTTCTACTGATGTCCTCATCCTCATATGTTGCTTTGCAGCAACCACCAGCAGCCCCTGCTGAGGTGTGACTGAAAGGCGGGAGCTGTAGGCAGCTGTCCTGGAGGTGGTGGTCCTGCAGGACGAAGGTGGTGGAGGTGGTGGTGACACGTGGCTCTGAAACCAGGCTGTCCTCTCTTAACTCCTCCCACAGGCTGCCTGCAGAGACACAGGAAACAGATTTTAGCAACCACTGTTTATGCCTGCAAATTTTTTTCTTTCATTTTTATTTAAACATGTATGCTTCTGAGAGCAACCACTTCATGTTTAGTATTTTTAAATTGTGCATGCTTATTTGTTATCACATCATCAAGGTCACCTACAAAACTTTAAAAGAGTAATGTTAAAGTAGCCCGCAAATTTCCAAATATCTCCTTAAAACAGGTCTAGAAAGTTAAAGAAATTGTTAAACGGTCGTGAAGGTCAGGGTTTACATCTCATCTGCACAACTTCAATCATAATCTCAGTGCCAGTCAGCCTGAAAATGTGTGGTTATTACACATAAGAGACTGAACAAGCAGGTTCTAATGTTTTTCATTCTTTTGTTTGTTTTTAACTGGAATAACTGGCTTGCTAGATTCTGTTCCTGCATTTCAAAGAGGCTCATAGAGTGAGTTCTTAGGCAATGAAACTTTTTATCTAGAAATTATGTGGACCATAATTAATTTGATTTTCTTGGAAGTTGCCAGTTATTGCAAAGTATTGCAAGTCATAACTTGGTGTTGCATTACCTAAGGCTGGAAGCTTTAGGTAATGCACCACTCCACTATTTAACAACAAAAATATAAATTTTTTCTTGATTATTCCTGACGTGATGATGCATATTTGAACAGATAAATAACACAGATTTCGTCTCTCTAACCTTGCAGCTGCAGATCAGTAAGACTTGGGTTGAGCGTGTCGATGTCATAGCTGGTGTCTCCCTCCTGCAGCAGGTCCTGCATGCCCCTCTGTCCAATGCTGTATTCAGGTGGCAGGGCAACACTGTAAACAGGTGGCATCTTCCCAGCCATGGGTGAGTTTAGACATCCGGAGGCTGAAGGGACGCCTGCTGCAGGCTGCTGTCCACAGGGTGAGTGCAGGGCGAATGAATTGCTGGGATGAGCAGCCGCTGGTGGGAGGAAGTAGGGCTGCTGAGGCTGAATCTGGGCATACTGTGTGTGACGAATGGGCTCACACGCCGCTTGAGACTGTGCAGGAGTTAAAGATGATGAGGTGGTGCTGTAAACGGGCATCACTCTGGTGCTGTAAGGCTGCAAAGACCTGATTTTGTCTGGCTTTTCTCCCAGGAGACGATCAAGATCTTCTGTTGCAAAAACAACATTTCAAATAAAAGTAATAACAATTTAATCCTGCATGTTTTTGGCACTGACCCTTTCTGACGTGTCTGTAGGACCCACCTGGCTTCGCCATGCTCCTGCGAACAGTCAGGGGATCTTTGCGACGCCACTTGTGCAGCTCCTCCTGCATCTTCTCTACTTTGGCTGGATTAAGAGCCCAGAGGCAACCTTTACGAGAAGTGTTCCCATTCTTGTTCTCCACTTTCTCAAAGCACTTGTTCAGAGAAAGGTTGTGACGCACCGAATTCTTCCATCCATCTGGAGCTGTCTGAAACACAGCGAGGTGAAAAGGAATGCAGATGTTTAAGGAAAGCTTTGTTCTCAAACTTTATGATCTTATGAAGCAATAATAGGTCACTTCTCAAGCTGCTGAATAGAGGGTTGTGTGAGAATCGTGAAAGATCATCAAGGTCTTTACAATATAATTACAAACCATCAAGCAACACTAGGACAGCAGTATCCTTCCCGAGGGGAGCGTTAACAACACAGATTAAGATTTGCCCACATCTGCTCTGGCAGTGAATTATTTCTGCATGCCATAACACGTGCCCACTGAACTGAGCTCAAGTTAAACATACTTGGCAATAATCTGCAACTTTTTTTAACAAAAAAAGCATGTGTGACTTCTACTGAAGTGTTTCTTTTATCATCTGTCTCGTGTGTTTTCTGACCCTGCAGCCCAAGTTTCAGGCACCTGTTTGGAAATCAGCCATCGATACAGTAATTTCAATTTAAAAAACATCTCTATATGTCATTAGGCTGTAGCCGATGGGCTCTCAGATCGTCTATAAGGTGCCTTCTTGAATATGTATGCTGGAAAATGTTTGAGCTGTTTCCAAAAGTGAGTCTCGGCTTATTTGATTTGCTCTTAGCTGGAATCCTTCAGAAAGTCAGGGTTCAAACTTGACTTCAACCCTGCAGCTGCCCTTATTTAATTATCATGAATGCACCAGGCTGTAGATTTATCACGCAGCCACATCTGCGAGCTACTTCCTCAACAGGATGCCCTGTGTGGTGTGACAGGGATTTTATGGGCATAATTGATATCAGCCTGAACTGGTTTAGCTACAGGCTACAATAAAAAGAGAGAAACTGTTGGTGTCACATGAACGGATTGAAACGGTGAAGGAAGAACTAGAAATAGAAATAGTTTTACCTTGAAATACGGGAAGTGTTCAGTCATGAAGCTGTAGATCTCACTGACCGGCAGACTTCCTGTTTTACTGTTCTTCAGAGCCATGAAAATCAAAATGCTGCAGTGAGGAAGAAAACTGTTATATTTGAACCACATGGCCCACACATATACAGCAAAATGTTACAACTTACAATACTGAAATGAGAAATGTGCCCATTTTTATTACCTGTAGGAGTAAATGGGTTTGGGGAAGAGGGACTGTGTGGTGGTGTCCTGATGTGACTGCGTGGAGAGGTTCTGGAGGGAATATTTTGAGCTGTCTGGTTGGTTTTCATTAGCGTACAGCTTAGATGAGACCTGCAGAGGAGCACACATGCAAATCATAGCACCAAGCTCAAATCATGAATGCTTTTGTTACTAATGCATCCTTCTGTGTCTCAGTCAGCACTTGGGTACCTGCTGCAGAGGGCTCAGTGAGCTGTAGGGTGTATAACTCTGAGGCAGAGATCTATAAGGTTCCACAGGTACAGCTGGTGGTTCGGCGTATAAACTCTGCAAACACGAGGAAATCAAGAATGGCTTTCTGCAGAAAAGCAACTGAGTTATATGATCTTTTAGTAACATTGGCTTTAGAAGCAAGCCTTCCTGAAGTCACTTCACTTTGAACATCAAGCTTTCAATGAAATAATAGTCACATGTTATTATTTTAAGAACCTGAATGCTGTCGTTGTACTGCTCCCAGGTTGTTGGCACATCACCGCTGTGTGAACAAGTGTCAGAGCTGCACACTTCATGCAAACTGCTGAAGGAAGAGGAGCTCTGTTGGAGGCAGCCTTCAGTCTCTGCTGCTCCATCACTGAGCTGTCGATGGTACGGGTGGAAACGGCCTGCGGGGTCTCGGTCTGATCCTGGTCCGATGGTTCCGTCAGCGCTGTGTCTCCTGTGTGGCGCTGCAGTCCTCAAGCTGAAAGCGTTGATGTCCTGCTCAGGGAAGTTTCCTCCCTCCTTATTCTGCAGTGTCACACATCATTTAGGATACTACATGCAAATTTCTCTAAGAATTACACAAAGCCAAGAATTACAGATGATGTCATCAAGACATCTTTGAAATTGTTTGAAGCAGTACCAGGAAATCTCTGTGTTGACACATAAATCATAGAACAACCCTGACCTGCTCTTTCCCTTACAGAGTGAAATCACGACACCTCGAGTTTGTCTTAAAGGGACAGGCTTTTTATTTATTTTAAGTACAATGGTGTGGAGTACGAATCTTCCTGAAGTAGATGAAACTCAGAGAATCAGGGAGAAGTTCTGATAGAAGTAAACTAACAGTTAACGACCTTTTTTAAGCAGTTCAAGCAAACACAATATTGAAGGTTTTATTTTACTATCTCAGCAACTATTTTCTTAGGTGTAAAACGTTCGTATTGCAGTGCCCTGATTGTGCACACAGAATTGTGTCCTACTGCAAAGCAATCACAACATAGACTCTAAAACAACTATTTAAAAAAAATGTTTTTAAAGAAAGAAAATCAATGCTTTTTATATATTCAAAATATCTGCATGAGTCAGATTATGAAGGAGATGGCATAATGTAAATATACGTAATATTAAAAGACATGCCAAGATTGTCATGAAAAGTTCTCCCCAGTTCTCTAAACTAAAATCACTCTGACTGCGTTCTACTCCTCAACTTAAAGAAAAACACACTGTCCCTTTAAGAAAAGCCTGACCATCAGCTTGGACTTTAGCCACATTTCACACAACACAGCTCACTGCAGTAAACTGATGAGTTGGTTTTGGGAGTAAAACTGAAAAATCTGTGCAGTTTTGTACCTGAGATTCTGCCATCTGCTGGCAGCTGGTCCCACGTGGCTCACAGGTGTGCAGACTGACCTGAGGGGTTGATGTTTGGGACTTTCTGCTGCTGCTGAGGGAAAACGTCGGCGAGTGGGACATGCTTCACCAATATCAGCTTCTGTTAAGAGAGGGAATGCGCCATCGTTGATGCTTTGAGAGGAATCCTTTAAAGTTTACATAATTTTTTGGGAAGCTTGCATAAAAACTGTTTTTCACAGTTTAATTGAGAAAAGTATTAAGTGAAGCAAACCACTTGCAAAAGGTATAAAATCCATCTACGCCTTTAAAATTGATAAATTATTATTTCAAGTTTGTTTGATTGGTGTTTAAAGTGAAATGTAAGAAGTTTGGTTCAAATTAGCGACTTAAAAAACCTGTTTTCCTGATAAACTAACAAACTGTGTACAACTGTGAAACAGGAATATGTGTATTTGAATGATGTTGCTATAGAGACATGACAGTAAGCAGTTCTTTTGAATAAGCTCTTGTGTCCACACATCCCTCTGAGATCACCTCTTCTGACTCACATTTCTACTGTAAATCTGCAAAGCACAACAGCTGAGTTCACTTTCAGAATCAACACATTGAAATCAGTGGACGTGCACGAGTTCTCTGACAGAGTGTGAAGGAGGTAACGTGATCCCAGTGAAGGTGAGAGACACGTGGCCTCGATTCCAGTAAAAGTAACCTCAAACCTGACATAAAGCAAAAGCTCATTAAAACTGCCAACAAACCATGATGGCTGTTTGGTCACGTAAAGCTGCACAGTGCTGAGGCAGACAGCTCACACATAGAGGGGAAAGTAGCAAATCAAAGCTCTCTCTGTTCGAATCAAAGGAGGCTTAAGTGTCAACGTGAAAGTTGAGAGATTGTCTTTTTCATCGCTGTGGCAACAAATGCTCTCATCTGTTTGACAGAGACGATGTCATCAACATGAAGTAACACATTTACAGACACAGGCCAGCAGGGAGGATGGGCCGTGGTGATGCTCACCCAAAAGGATAAACAACAACTCCTTAACAACACTGAAGGTGTTTCAAACATCTTTGTGCTTTAAAAACATAATCACAAATGTAAAGTTGCACCTCTTTTTGCCAATAAAAAGTCTAATGTATACATTTAATCTGCACTATGTAACTCAAAATCTAAAAATCTTAATCAGATTTTCTTTTTTTTTAAAGATAAAAACACACATTTAAATTTTGTTTCAAAGCGTTCATAAGAAAATCTAAAAAGTTCATCAAGTCAGAACCAGATAGAGATTTTTTTCAACAACTTTAAAAACAGTTATTTAGGTTCTTTTTTCAGACATGTATGGTCATTAAGTTTTTGTTTACCTTCTTGACATGTTTCGACTCGCAGTCGAAACATGTCAAGAAGGTAAACAAAAACTTACTTAATGACCATACATGTCTGAAAAAACAATAAGTATTTAACAAAGAGACATAATGAACGTAGTAATTAAAACAATTAAAATGAGCAGAATGTGTTAATTCTTGTTAGTTTTACCCTCTTACAATGAGTGTTTATAAAAAGAAGGAGAGTTTTGAGAAAATTAAACAAGAATCTCCATGACTGTAAAAATGATATATTTTGGTATTGATCAAGTTTTACAACACAGTTTTTGAGACTGAAAAAATGTATTTTTGCATAAATCTAAAAAAACAAAGAACTTTACAATCATTCTCCCTCTTTGCATTTTTTATTGTTTATTCTTTATAGTTAGCAAACTTTAACAAATGCAAATTAATTTTTCAGTCCTCGTGGACTGATAAATGCTGCTGTCATATCAAGTCTGGTCTGCATTATACTGACTTAAACTATCAATAGAAACATAAATGTGGGATAAAAGCACCAGTGAAGCGCCTGAAATAAGTCTAAACATTAAAATGTTTGTGATTAGCATTAAAATGATTAAATATTGTCAGAAAATCTTGATTATCACTCATTTAGTGCCTTGATATACAGACTACACACACACACATATACAGTATATATGATATATGTGTGTGTGTGTATATATATATATAGTGAGCCAATGTTTATGCTTTGACTGAAATAATCTGTTCTTGTATACAATAATGTCACTATTCAGTTTTTTGTATTATTTAAAAGTGAAAATAATTAGCATATTTCATGTTTATGTTGTTGTTAAAACTCTTTAAACTCTTCTCTTTGTGTTTCTGTGATTCACCTGAAGCAGCTTCTACATTAAAAACCATTATTTAATAATGAATCTTCATTTAGTTCAGCTGTCTTTTGGTGATTTACCTCTGGAGGATTTAGACGCTGAGCTGATGAACTCACTCTGACAACACAGAACCTACAGATTGACTTATTTAGTGTGACGCCTTCAATCAAGTGATGTCACCTCATCTCCTTCTTTATTTGTGCTGTAAAAACACATTACCTCACTATGACTCCTGATTTGAATTTCGCTATAACCTGAACCAAGTGCTTGCAGTGTTCTCAGCAAAACAAAGTGACAGCCAACAAGCTGTCGACGCAACAGAGCGGCTGCTTCATTCTGTGATCTTATCGTTGTGTTTGGGACTAATTAACAGGTTCAGGTGTCTGGTATGGAGAGAGGTAAAACCATTTAGGGTGGAGTGTGTGTACACCTGCAATTTCACGAAACCCATCGTTTGTTTAAAGAAAAAAATGGTTCCAGAAGTTGTGACTGATGCTGAAACATCAGTGTTTCTTGGATATTTGCACAAAACCTGATATATATAAACCATCACCTTTTAGAGGAAACAAATCTGATGACGTTTTCTCTCTTTTTTATGATTGATTTCTCCTCTGGTTTGAAAGATTGTGTAAGAATTTGACGTTTTCTGCTGAGATGTTTTGATCAAACATGCCACTGCTGAGCTGTCAGGATCAGAGCAGGTATGAACACACTTCCTCTGCACGCTTCACTAAAATGTTTATCAGTCTGTTGACATCAGAGGACAGGAGCAGGTGTCTCCGTTCATCATGTCAGAATCATATCATCTAATAATCATTAGAAGCACATGGTGTGACATGAGAAGGTCATAGAGGTTAGAAAATGTTCAACAGATAATATAACCCTGTAATACTGCAACAATATATTTATACTTGTCTAAGAAATCCATAAAAGTACATTTCTGACTAAATACAGTTTTGAACCGCCACAGGTCAGATTCTAAAATAAGCTGTGAGAAGAACTCACCGAACCTTTGGTTTCGGCAGCTGCTCCTTTTCCTGTGTTTGTAGTTTCTGTCAGATTTTCTCACTCAGACCTTTAATGTCTCTCGGGTTCATTTTCCCTCTCAGATCTGTGCTCCTCTCTCAGCCTTTGCCCTGACAGTGAGGCACTTCGATTAGATTGACTGACTAAATACGTATGAAAATAGTTGATGGGTTGGTTTCAGTTTTTTTGGCAGCTCGGAATATCATCCTCATTTACCGTGTGTGCATGTGATTGTGTGTGCGTGTGCATGTGTGTGTGTGTGTGTGTTTGTGTGTTTGGCACTCGTCCAGGCTAGCCCAGCAATAAGATATACAGAAGGAAAAAACCTGCTGCAACAGGTTCCTAAAGGTCCTCTGGTGCACTCATTGGCAGCCAGCAGCGCTCTTTCCCTGCCTTCATCTGTCTTTCTTTACCTCTCTGAATGGTTGCCTGTCTGAATGGGACATAAGATCCACCAGTGATCACAGCCAGTGGCAGAGATCGGGCGCCTTGCCCTGCTTTCAGAACTCGCCCGTGGCAAAGGCTGACTTAAGTGTGATCTAATTTCACTTGACTGTTGGGTGTTCAAATAAACGTGCACTAAGAAAAACACTTGGGCACAAGAAGCCTGCAAGAGAGAATGCAAAATACAGCAAATACAACCAGTTATTCTATCAAACAGATGCACCAAGTCCGCAGGTCTCGGGTCATGGTGCAACCCAAGGAAGAATCATAAATCTGGAGGTTGGGTTCTGCAGCTCTCTCGGGTGCTCCACGCTGACTTCTCCTCAAGAACTAAAGATTTGTTTAGAATATCAACTTGAGTTATTTGCTAAAAGCTGAACAATAACTGTACGAGAAGCTTAAGGAGAAGAGAAGGTAAGGAAATAAGCTGAGGATGAAAAATCAAGGTATGTCACTGCAGGTAGATTCTTATCCTATCCTCCCAATGAACCAGGAACCTCAGCAGCTCTCAGCTATACCTTGAACAAACCCTGTCCTCAGTGAGAGGGTGAGGCAGAATGACAGAGAGACAGGGGATTAATTACAGACTGAATAAACTCTTGTGTTACAGTGCAAACCTCTGCAGAGCTGAGCTACAGCCGAGGGCCCTGTTTTTTTGCTAAAGAAGGAAGAGAAAATGCTCAAAGTCTCATTGTTCTTTGGAAAGTAATTGCTCGAGTGATCCTCGGCTTTAATATGTGTTCCAGAAGGTTTTACTGCTCTGACATCCACCAGTTACTCTTCTCTAGTCTTGTTTCTTCATCACCAAATCAGGACATCTACTCAGGCACTGTGACAAGGACCATGTGACTCATGTGTCTCTGGGGAGTGTTTTATTTTATGTTATATGCAAATCAACATCTTGTAAAGTAGATGGAATTTTGACTTGCTGCCTCTACTTGTTCCAGAGGGACAGGTTCTGCTTCCTGCACCGAAGCACCACCAGATACATCACGGACTGTTAGATTAGACCGGGGCTACATGCTTTAAAGTGCCTGGCTGATCTTTGCATGTCATAACTGTCCTTCACCTGTTAGAATGTGAAGCAAACTGTATGTAAACCTGCTACAGTGTCAAAACAGGTTTGGGTGATTAATTGTAACACGTTTGGTTTAAAACCCCTGGAAACCGAATGAAGTACTAATGAATTTTAGCTAAAATTATCCCATGCTGATTTGCTAAAATGATTTTTAAAAAGTTTTAATGGTATGACAACCCTGATATCTCAGATTTTTAAAAGCTTTGTTTACAGCAAAAGCATTATATTCATCTAAAAACTTGTTTTCACCAGTGTTTTAAAATATGTTAGTTTTGAACGTGATTATAAATCAATAAACGATAATATACCAGGAGGATTTTATAAATGTGTCATATCAAACATTTGGATGGTGAGGAGATTGGTGGCTGCAAGTTTAGTGGAATGGATTTTTTTTATTCTTGGATAAAAGTTTTATTGCTAGAAATTTTTAGAGCTATTTTTTATTTGAAGATCACTAAATAATTTCAGTAATCCCACAGGTCAGATAGTTTAGTAACTGGACCATTTCTTCTCTGTGGACCCTGGTTTGTTATTGTTTAACTATAACCATCTAACCCTTAAAATCAGCTCATTGTTCCACTAAAACATGTACATTTTAGCACAGAAAATTCAGATACTTTTTTAAAAATTGTTATTAATATATTTTGTAAACCCTGCAAACTATCTCTTTTATACTGCTCTCAAAATTTATATTTCATAAAGCTGCAATATGAATTATTCTTAAAAACAGTGCATTTCTTGTAGAAATAAACAGGAGATTTAACTTTTTTGGACCTCTGATCACGTTTCTTGCATATGTAACTTTGTGGTGTTTTATTTTATTCATATACAGTATTGTGTACTGTCAGTAAAGTAGGACTTTTTTTTTTTAATAAACATTTTTAACCAGGAATGTCTGTAGCGTTTTGAAATAACTATTAGTTATTTTAACTACACCCTCTTCAGAAAACATTAGCTTATTTTTGGTTTATAATGAAAAGTGATAAACTGTCATTTAACCCTGATAATAGCTAATATTTATTGAAGGTATCTAGGTTCTTTGAAAGAGTACAGTGAATTGAAATACCTTATTAATAATGTGAACTGAGACCAGAACTGAGACCATTGAGATTCAGAATCTCTTTTTCAAGGGAGTCCTGAATTATAACCTATAGGGCATGTTTTGATCTGTGGGGGAAACCGGTATACCCGGAGGAACATCTCCACACAGAAAGGCAGCAGCCGGGATTCAAACCTATGACCTTCTTGCTGCGAGGTAACAATGCTAACAACTGCTCCACCATGCAGCCCAAACTTAAAATTAGAAATGAGTAAAAACATCATTGTGAGGTGCTTCTTTATTCATGCAGCTTCAAAACCTCATAAATCAGAGCCAAAATGGGACCAAATACATCCTGATTTATTTAGACTTAACTGAATTGAGGATTATTTTACGAATGACAATTAACTAAATTTTTATGGAAGCAAAACTAAAACATCTGGATCAAACTGAGTTTAATCAACAAAAAATTAAAAATATGAACAAAAGGTCATCTTAATGTTTAGATATGATAAATTATCAGCTACAGATTAAAAATCAAGCCTTCATTGAGAGCTGACAATAACTTTGGCAGGTGTAGGTTGGGTTGAAAAGGCCAAAACATCCACAGCCAAAACTGAATGTATGTTTTATTTAACCTCAGGGCTCCTTTAAACTAATTTTAAAACAATTTTTAATACCTTAGAGCTGTCGTTGTAAGAGATGTAGGACAATGATGGATAATGATTCAATCAAAGAGACGTTATCTGGGATTTGACTCAGAAATGTTGGGTTTCTCCAACAAATTTT
The DNA here is from genome assembly GCA_006937965.1 of Callopanchax toddi. Classification (NCBI taxonomy): domain Eukaryota; kingdom Metazoa; phylum Chordata; class Actinopteri; order Cyprinodontiformes; family Nothobranchiidae; genus Callopanchax; species Callopanchax toddi. Next base: position 2,191,681 of record SSNR01000070.1, on the reverse strand, counting down.
GTAATCTAGCTAAATCTACCTGATCAAATGTTCTGGATATGAAAATGATTGTTAAGTTGTCTCACGAAAACAACCTGCATTTATTTTAATTAGTCTAATTTCAAAGTTTTGATTAAAAAAACACATCCTAATTTATAAACATTGAGGGAACATGTTTGTTAGCCCGTTGTGTTTTCATTACCTACATGCCAACTGTGATTATTCTCTCCATGAATTTTTTTTATCAAGCAGAAGATTAGAGTGAGATTAAGTCAGAATTAAAGTCAGGTTGAGCGTAATCAGAAACAGTGATTTATGAACATCTTGAGAAAACATCCAGATTCCCTCAGGCGACGCTCTTCATTACTGAATACTTTACTCTCCTTTCTTTGGCTCTAGGTGAGGTTATATAAGTCCAGTAATTACTTTTCCTGTCCCAGGGACATTTCATATAAAATGTGCAGCTGTCTCTTCTAATGACTGCACTCAAGATGTTATATTACCATTTAGTGAAGAATTACTGGAAAAAAGACTGTAAGGAAAAGCCAGTGGTTTCCAGGGAGCGTGAAAACTGCATGAATTTACACATCATTTCACAATAGAGTGGAAAAATAAACATGATTTTAACATTTAAAGTAAAAAAAAACACAGGACTTGGCTTATGCAGAAAGCCTTTCCTGCTGTTTATGCACAAAAGACAGATCATAAATATCTTACCTCATTTAACAGACGTCCAAAGTACCTACCTGAATTTCCATAACTGTGAGAACCGATTGATCGAGGAAGAAAGTGATAAATATTCCTGCAAGTGAAGCCGTTGTTCAGCTTTTCCCCCCAGGGGAGCATGTTCTCTGGATTCAACCAAAATGTTTTGGGATTTTATAACTGCTTCTACTTTTGACCTCTGTGTCCCGTTTCCACTTTTTCAAATCCTTTTTATTTTTTTTTGTGCTCCAGCTCTTAATGTATAGAAGATATACAACCTTTAAAAGGGTTGAATGAAACGTTCCAATCAGGATCAGATGATGGACTTTTCAATCGTTTTACATTTGACCCTTTGAGGGGATTTGCCTTCTGTCCTCGTGAATCTCTTAAAAAACAAATGGAGGCCCAGTGGTTCTAATCCTGAACAGGATTTGAGCCCAACAGTTTCAACTCACAATTTTAAAATAATATGCTTTTAACATTCAGTTTTTGACCCAGAAAAATGTTTATTTACATTCATAAGTTATTTGAGGACTTTTTAAACACTGGAAAATAAGTATTATTATGTTCAGACATCATGGAGGTGAGGCAGAAACATGTTTATATGTTCAAATCATCTTCATAGTGCTGAAGGCACAATACATTCACTGCAACAGGCTGGAATCTGCTTCCAGAACCCCTGTTTCTAAATCATGTTTGGAGAGGTTAAAACAACGTTAATCCACGATGATAAAATAAATGCATCGACTTCTGATGATTGATGATTCATCTGCATGAACAGAAACCGATTCAGTCAAAACAGCAACAAACCGTTCTCTGCCAAAACGTGAAGCGAGATCCAGAGGAAAGGCTCGTGTCGGCACTCGAGGATGTTTCAGGCTACTGGCTGGAGAACACAAGTGAGCTTTGGACAAAAGCACAGATCCGGCGGTGAATTCCTGCTGAGGATTCCTGACTCCAGTCCAGCTCAGACAGGAATTCAGCTGAAACATTTACACTGAGCATCCACAGACATCAGCAAAGTTCAGGACCAATCCAATCACGGGTGAATTTAAATGCATCACATAGTTTATTGAGATAATTCAATGTTTTGTCAACACCATGATTAAATATCACTGTAATATTATCAGTGATCGAGTCTGCTGCTGCAGCTCAGTTTCCTTGGTAATACTCAGGATGTTGTTTTCATGCAAACAGATAATGAAGATCCAGTATAGGGATTAATTTAAGCTGCTTATCTTGAAATTGGATATGACTCTTTAGCTTTGTCAGCATGTGCACTTATAGATGTTTCATTATTAAAGGGCCTCAACATGTTTACAGCTTTAAGGCTGCTGCAGGAAATGCTGTGATGATCACTGTCTAAAGGCAGCAAGGTGGAGATATGCTAAAAAAAAAAAAACATTTATAGATTTATTTAAAAAAAAAGATTTAGAACAGATGATAATCTGGGACACAACTAGATGACATTCAAACAGCTTGTGTCCTGTGTTTATACAAATAATTATTTGCAAAATAAGAACTTTTAATCTTTTTTTATCATTATATAAATATTTTCATGTAAACCTAAACCATATTTTGCATCTTTGGTTAGATTTTCATGTTTGCTTGTTCTTTTGTTTACCACTTCCTGTTTTATTTTGAAATATGTCAGAGCACTGATTATGCTTCCTGCCTCTTCCTGGGATCCTTTTAACTAAAACTTGTGTTTTCATCGCTCCTCTGCCTTCTGAGCCAAGATAAGTTAGTGAAAGGGTCAAAGGTCACAACCTAAATCTTATTTTTACACTTTTTTTTAATGGGTTGATAAATGAACACTGGCTCCTCAAAGTCTGCATCACACCTTTTAAAGGGTGTTTATCATTGTGTCACCACCTCTGTGTACAAAACACTACTTTTCATCTTTTTTGAGCAATAGCAAAGGCCTTGTTACTTATTAGAAGGAGAAGGACATGCTTGACTTGTTTTACCAAAGAAAGAAGTAAAAGATACATCTTTGCTATAAAAAGTAGTTATGGAAGGATCAGCACAGCATGAGCTGCTGTATGGACTTGACCTCAAGGCTATCAGGCTACAGCTCAGGAAGGAGGCGGGACAAACTTTATTAGAAAGCTCTGAATCAGCCAGATTGGACGTCGCTGGCAATAAAGTTGCTGACTTTTTGTTTGACTGGGCTTCTATACATGTTGCTAAATAATGGCCTACGCCACTTTTTGACTAAATCTTTTTTTTTTTTGCCTAAATCAGCTCTTTATGATGCTTGTCACCTAATCACATATATCCTGAGTTAAAGAGATCATCCAGTCCTAGTCCTAGTGTATAATGCCTTCTAGTCACCTATTCAATAAGTAATTTGGCCCAGGTCATTTAAACAAAAGTTTTTTGGGGGATTGACCTTTATTTTTAAGCTCACTCTGCACAAAGAGTGAAAAAAAATCAGCCAATGTAAAAATAAATGAATAAAACTTGGAAAGACCTTCAGAAAGTCTGAAGAATTAGAACAGGACAAGTCTGATTTGTCAAAATAAAAATATAAAGAAATGAGGGATGTCTTAAAGCTGGGCGCTCCTGAAAACCAAGCTTGTAGCTCCTTCTATTGAGCCTTGTCTTTTCAACTTTTCTACATGACATTTACATCTTATGATGTTCACAGAGGTTCTTTTTTTTTCCTCTAAGTGGATGAAACTTGACTCTTGATTGGAACTTGTCTGATCCTGCTGCTTTGCCTGATGGACTTTCACCCCGACAGAAGCTTTTGTTGCCTCATCAGGAGAAGAGGAAGATGATATGATTACGTTTCCAAGTGGGTTTCAACAGATTACACAAAGTCCTGAATTCATAACTTTGTTCTTTTCTTTAAAATTGTTATTCAATCCAAAACTGAGAGAAGAATGTGTCTAAAAGGAATGCCAGTTCAGATTTACTCACAAACACATAACACCCACAGGCATTTGACTAAACACATATAGGACTTGTAGTTTTGCATCTTCAGATTATCTACAGTAAAATATATATTAATGTTATTTTAAAAAATCAGAAAAGCACAAAGAACTTGAAAGAATGGAATAAAATTCCTACATTTGTGGAAGTTAAATACATGAAAAATTATCTGAAAAATATGTAATTAGATGTTTAAAAATTATTTCTAAAACAGGGGCAAACTTTTAAAGCACTAAAATATTTCTTTGTATAGTAATATTAACTAAAACTACTATGGTGACATGAGGTCATTTAAAGAGGAGGCAAGTCAGTTTTGTAGTTTTATTTGATGTTTTATACATCTGTTCAACCACCAGCTGACACTGAAATATACATTATACTTCAACCTGGAACTTTTTACTGTATAACATTTAATTTCTTACACCGTAATCAGCAGCGTGGATTAACTGTAAAGCCCCTGATTTTTGTTAATTCGATGCTTTACGATGCATTTACATATTTATCTATTTCCTGAGGACAAAAACCAAACAACAGCTCACCAAACATTCATAAAATTCTAAATTTACATGAACTGAGCTGAAAGGGACAGAGGTTGGGCTCTTTGATCATCTGATTTAGTTTCCCTCCATCATCCTGTTTTTATTGAATTTGGTCAAAGATTAAAGGGTACAAAGGGTCAATGATGAAAGCAAAGGAAAAAATGTACTTTCATAAAGTCGTCTTTGATCCGTTTTGATTATCAATCTTCTTTCATTTGAACAATTTGTCAAATTTGTCTGCAGATGTGAAAGTTCAGAAGTTGTAATAAATCTCTTTATTCCTCAAATGGCCTTTGTGGATTTAGTGAATCAATTTAAAATACAAGATAAAGGCAGAAGTAAAACTTTATTTGGTTTATTACAAGTATTGAGTTTTGAGATAGATCTGTATTAATGTAGAGAGAAAGATTTGTGTTCCATTCCTTTTGTTACTATTATCATGATTCCATTTGTTTTGCAAACTCCTGGCTTTTTAGTTATAGTAACATAATAATAACAGATCATTTCAATAACCGTTCATAAAGAGGCTGACACTGAATTATTTACCTGTCAATAGATCTGATGCTGTGAAACAACAAATCCTGATCTTGTTTGTAGAACCTAAAATAAAGTTAAAAAGTGAGATAAAAGCATGGAAAATGTGACATTCAAACATATTCCAGTCATGAATTAAAAAGCATGAGATGCATCTTACATTAAAAAAAAAAACTGCTGCAGCAAAAAAGTAATCCCAGTTGTGATGGATGATGAATGAATATTAAATGGGCAACAGGATTTTAGGACTAAAGCACTTCAATATGTGAAAACTTTTTTCTCGTCTGAACTAGAAGTAGTTTTATGTTTGAGCAGTTCATTACAAACCCACTACTTCATTAGACCAAATGAGATTATGTTTAAATGTTTTTAAAAGCCAGAGCAAGTTTAGACCAGTGTTTTTAGAGCAGATAATTATGAGATGAAAAATGTCTAAAAAAGATGTATGTATGATTTGAGGACGTTGAATCACTTGGACATGTGTTTATTGGTGATGTGGCACAAAAACAGACAACCAGACTGATAATTACAAAGACTAAAATGTCTACTTAGACCCAGCCAGCTGCAGAGTAGAGCTTCAGAACATTCAGTTAGATTTCTGTATAATCTGTTATCTATGAGAACTCAAATCCAGGTGTGTCAACTATCAATAACCTCAAAATATTCAGGGGGCGTGAGATCTAAAACCGCTCTAAATTTTTATGTTTGTCTTTTTTGTTGTTCTTTAACAGTCATCATATCCACCCAGTTTCATAAAACTGAAAACGGATAAAGAGAAGTAGAAACACATACCAGCCTTTACCATGGTGTAGGAGTGAAATGTTGACTAACCAGATCCCCCTCCTACGCAATTGTTGTGTTGTTGTCAAAGTGTTGATTGATACAAGTTAAACATGAGTTTCCATTCGACTACTCTGAGGGTCAACGTCCCTGAGAGCTGAACAGAGATAATTACATTACAGCTGGAATGATTTCAAATATACAGTCAGAGCTACGTTAAGTCCTGTGTGTCAAAACAATTTAAAATTTTACCTGGGTGGGATTAGTGGAATGTGAACCCTGTGAGAAAATCTGGAAAAAAAAAATTTTTTATTTGAAATTCCTTTGATTAATAATTCACCCGTTTTAGAGGTTTTGCCCCCATCTATCTGAACCACTGCAACCAAATGTACAGTCTATCTCGCTGAGGTCAGCATGTTTTGAGGACATAATGCAAGCTTAGAGCTTTTTCTGTTGCAGGTCTAAAACTCTGGAGTGATTTGCCTGTACTTGAGACAAGATCCCACTCGCTGTCTTAAAATCTTGTATATATGTGATTATTTAGAAATATAGTGGCACTGTACATTGTTTTTAAGAGTTTTGCTCTAAATATAAATTAATAAAATGTATTTGTTGTATGTATTATAATCCATGAAAACTAATACTATAAAAAGATGGCAAAGAAAACCAAATATTTGTGGGATTGTACTTTGCAATAGCTAATAAAAAATAATTACTGTCACAATTAGAATTCAGTTTGTGGATAAATGCAGTCTTAAACACAAAAGATCTGCTTTTTTAATTCTGTCTCTGCTGAACCTACACAATTACTCCATTCTGTTTATCAATTATTTTTCATAAGTATTATGTTTATACGTTTATGTAATTATTTATACATAATTATTTCATTTGCGCCCCGATATCATGTTTGGAAAAATGTGAACTTTGACGCTGTAGTCACTCTGTCCACCCAGCAGGGGTCGCTAACTCTCCGCTCGTAATCAGGGATTCCTTCTACAGTTTATCTTTAGCTCAGCTAAGCTAACAGAATAAGTCTGAGCGTCACAACATCATGCTAGTTAGTTTCACGACTAAAGTATCACTGAAAAGTTTGTTCTTTCTCCAAATACGTTTTATGAAATCTAACTTCACCACCGCAGTCGGTCCAACATGGAAGAACCGGACACCGCAGCGATCCTTCCCGAAGAGCTCAGCGCCGTTTCAGAACTGGACGAGTCAGAGGCTGGTGGTGTACCGACCCCCGGCGCCGTGAGGCCGCCGTGTACCTGTCCTCTCCCGGTGTCTGTGGAGCCAGTGCTCTTCCTCTCCATGTTTTCCATGGCCCTTCAGGCGCCACTGTCCACCCAGTATCTGTGGGACCGCATCAGCGAGGACCTCGGCTACAACGGCTCCAAGAGGTCGGGGTGCAGCAACAGTTCGGTTCCCCCCGACCCCCTCCAGAAGGTAGTCAGACATTTAGACATTGTCTGTGTAGAGGTAGAGAAAATCAGTGTGCTTACCTTACATCTGTTTTAATGTAGTTACTAAAACTCCAGGGTGAAAGTTGACAGTGAGTGGATTGTATTCGTTGGCGTTATTGTTTTATAAATGCCATTGTCAAGTCCTTAAAGTTGATAACAGAAACTACAGACACACATAATGCAGTTATAAAAAGGGACATGTGATTAAGCAAGCACATGCATAACATCATCAAAACAAATCACTGCAGGGGTGAGTAATAGACCACATGATAAGATTACATTAATGCAAATGTTTAAAAATGCATTCATGTTCATTTTTAGACAGAATCCAGAAACACTGAATAATCTGTCAGATTGCACATTAAAAATCACAATCTTAATGAAAAGTCCCTGCAGCACAATGTGTTTAACAAAGAGGAACAACAGTCACGAGGTTCAACTGAGTAAAGAGGGATATGATGATCAGGCACAACACAGAGACTAGAAGAGGATGAGTAAACGACTTAATGGAGTTCAGGGGCTTCTATTCAGTTTGCAGCAGGATGTTCTATCTGTTACTGTGGTTTGTGGGGGTGCTGCAACACCATCAAACTAAATCATCTTATAACTAAGGTCTTTGTCTGCAGACCTGACTTACTTAAATGATGGTGGAGAAAAAATTGCTGAAAAATACTACAGAAGAGATTACCCAGAGCATCTTCTCAATCAAACAGTTGATGGACAGCAGAGTCTCTTTTCTGATCTCTTGCTGCTACTGTCATAGCAACCGGTACAGGAAGTGTTTATTGCCACAGGCTATTATAACAAAGTCTGTCACTTTAAGCTGTAATACATTTTCCCTTTCTTGTTGCACAGTCTGTATCATATTTTGCACGGATTTTAAATATTTCTTCACATTCTAAATCTTATTGCGCTGTTCTGATTTGTGTCTATTGTTGTGTTGCATGCCTGTTGCTGCAGCAAATACATTTCCAAAGTTAGGATTATTAAAGTACAACTATCTACACCTAAGTAATAACTTGTTATATGCATCTAATAAGGTTGATAAACAATCAGGATTTGTCAAACTTCCACAAAAAGCTGTTTGAATCTCATCTCTTTTGCTATCACAACATCTTTCTATTCACTGATCCACGTCATTGACGCTCTTGTCTTTTTCAGGAAGTAGAAACTTTGACAGCCCACTGGAACCTGTACATCAGTTTGGGGGGCTTTCTGGTGGGAATACTGGTGGTGCCTCTCCTGGGTTCATGGAGCGACACGGCAGGTCGCAGACGCGTCCTCATCCTCCCTAACATCGGCCTGGCTATGCAGGCAGTGGTCTACCTTGTGGTGATGTACCTCAAGCTGCCTGTGGTCTACTTTTTAGTGGGCAGGCTGCTCAGTGGCCTATCAGGGGATTTTAACGCCATCCTAGCTGGCTGCTTTGCATATGTAGCTGATGTTAGTGATAGGAGGTCTCGTACCTTCAGGGTGGCGGTGTTGGAAGCTTCTCTGGGCCTTTCAGGGATGTTAGCCAGCATCATTGGAGGTCAATGGAGGCGAGCACAAGGGTAAAGAATTTGTATTATGTGTACTTTGTTTGATTTGTTTTCTCAAATAAATACAAGACAGTAACCATTATTTTTTGTTTGTTCTTTTCAGCTATATCAACCCCTTCTGGTTGGTCCTGGCCACCAACCTGGCCTCAGCGCTCTACGCCTGCCTGTTTGTCCGTGAGTCTGTTCAGACAGACCCAAGTGCCAAACTCCTCACCGTTCGCCACCATAAAGCCGTGTGGCACCTCTACTCGATGGGAGGCAGCAGCAGCGAAGGCGTGGGGAAATTTCACCGATGTAAACTGTGGCTTTACACGCTGTGCTTCTTTCTGGTGGTGACCGTTCACTTCGGCAGCAAAGAGCTGTTCGTGTTGTACGAGCTGAGCTCTCCGCTGTGCTGGGGCTCGGCCCTCATTGGTTATGGATCAGCAGCGCAGCACCTGGCCTACCTGAGCAGTCTGCTGGGCCTGAAGATCATGCAGCGCTGCCTGGAGGACTCCTGGGTGGCTCTCGTGGGCCTGGCCTCAAATATAATTGGGCTGGTGGTCTTTTCTGTAGCTGACACCACTCAGCTCATGTTTACAGGTGAGTGGCTGGAGGCCATATAATCATGATTTTTATAGTAGTTTTCAAAATACTACAAAGTCTGAATAACACAAGTTGCAGAAGAAAACTTGATGTGGTTTTCAAATGTTGCTTTGTTAAAAATATATTTAATAGTGCTGATAATGGAGTTCAATACCATGTTCATAATTCTAGTACTTTTTTCAAACTTTTACTGTAAATTTTAAACTACTTTTTCAAACTTTCTGGGGAAAGATAGCGTCAGTTTTTAGTTAGCAACAAACTGAACAACAGTGAGCTTTATGGGAAAAAAATCTGGACTCTACAGTCTCATCACCAGACCAGAGGAAAAAAGCAAAACTACCTTCAATTTTGATCAAAACTGTAAATTAAATTACATTTTCTGAACCACATTTCTAATAAATGTAAAGAAAATAAAACCCAAATGGTTGAATCCTTTTAGTCAAACAAGTAAAAGCAGCCTGAGCTTTTCATAGATTGTTGGTTTTCTAATAAATCCATAATGTGAGGATTTGGGGCATCCAGACGGGATCAATTGCTATAATTTCTTATTGAAAAACATTTAATCATGCAGTATTTTTATCTAGGTTATGGTCTGTGCTTCCTCTTCATGGCTGCGACTCCCGTGCTCCGGTCAAAGCTGTCCAAGTTGGTGGACCCGTCAGAGCAAGGTGAGCTCCTGATCCTGTGCAGATGTTTAACACACATCTGGAACAGAGAATGAGTGTCAGCAGATGGAGTCAGTGAGCTAACTGGATCAGTAACACATCAGTCACCAGGGACCTCTTGTGTCCTGCAGGTTTTGTATAAATCTGTTTGCGTGTCTCCCAGGTGCGCTGTTCGCCTCTGTTGCCTGTGTGGAGAGCTCATGTTTCCTTGTGGGCAGCAGCCTCTTTAACTCACTCTACCCAGCCACGCTGCACTTCATGAAGGGCTTCCCGTTCCTTTTTGCTGCTATCGTCCTCTTCATACCCGTTGGGATAATTGGGTGAGTTTGTTTCTTTTTATTTATTGTCTTTTTGCTTTATTTTGTTGGTCTGGCTGAAAAGGAACACATCACAGAATACTGAACATCTTTTTTTCTGTCTTTCTAGGACTGTGCAATGTTTGGACCAGAGGAGAAACCAAAGAGACTCTTCAGTGTCCTCCTGACTGAATCAGAGTTCATCCTGATATCAGTCAGTGAGGTGAGCAGCTCTGACAGCGAGGCAGAAGCTTTGATCATATTAGTGTTTTTAGCAATGGACTAAAACATCTAGTAACTCCTAAATTATAAAGAGCAAAGAAACAACCTATTTTATCACTGAAAATTCAAGTGTTTCATTTTGAGTTGCTAAAATTGAGTCTTACACTTCTATTTAATTATATTTTAACAGCTGTAACAGCAGGCCAAAACTTTATGTTGTTAAAGGGATAGTTCCAATTATTTGAAATTGGTTTCTGTGAAAAGATTTAGACAATTAGTATCTTACTTGTTGGGAATAGTTTTTTTGAACAACTTCAGTTTGGAGAAATGTTGTCACTGAATTGATAGGTTACTGCTCATCACAGTAGGTCAATTCCCAAATTAGATTATTATCGTTTTTAAAAACTCTAACCTCAAAAACATTATAGTATTTATTATACATTATAAATATGTACATAGCATACAATTTTGAGAAAATTAAATTTACATTGAATTATGGTTATTTCATAGTAACAGTGCAATCAAAATGTGAGACAGTATTAAGATCTGTTTTTTAGAGACTTTTTATGATGTTAATAGTTCTGGATTTATTGTGACTATTTTTATTAGCTCTTCTATAAAATCAGAACTAATCTATTTCTTCAAACTGAGGTTGTTCAAAGGTAAAATTGCTCAACTACAAAACATTTTGACAGAAATCTACTTTTAAAAGATCTGATCTGTCATTTAACGATAAGAAGAAAGGTTTATATTTTCCGTTTTGTTGAAAACATCAAATCTCAGTGATGTTGTGTTTTTATTGCTGTTGATGTTTAAATCGCCTGAAACAGGTGGGATTTCTGATTACAATTGTAATCAAGAAGGGAGACAACTTTAATGCACAAAAACACAGATGATTCCTGAATCCTGACACAGTGGGAAACTTGATTTTTTTTTAATATATTTTTAAATATTACACTTTTAAACTATTTTATATCGATAAGATTCTGTTCTTACATGTAAAACATTAGCATTAACTTCTACATCTTGATGGACCCTTGTTTGACATTTTGTCTTAGTACAATGACAGCGTCTTATTGTGATGTGATGCCAGATTTTGGTGATAAAAATGAAGTATTTGTCTGATTAAAAGGGTGTGAATTGTCCTGCATTGTGATCATTGTTGTTGACACCCAGATATAGTGTTGTTGGGTCCATTTGTTAGAACTGTTGTAAAAATAAATGACCAAAGAAAGTGTTAATAGTTCAACACAGTTGTGTAGAATTAAGAATCTGGAGCCTTTTTCCTGTCAACACAAATGCATTTTGGGGGGGAAATTATAGAAAATTTGTAATGTAATGGTTAAAATGTGATGTTTTTATACTTTGCACACAAACAGAATTCAAATTAAAAACTTTTTTAAAAAATCAATGTGTTTTAAATAAATGAGCAAACCTTTGACTTATCAGATGAGACAGTGATTGATCATTTACACAAATACACGATAAATCTGCTTTTATATTGTGGGTGCTGCAGGTCAGAAATATTAAATAATCAAGATCAGATTTTTTTTTAAACCTGAACAAATAATTTTAGGTTTTATTTGTAAATTCTACTTCTTTAAAATATTTAAGCACATGCTCTGAGTACCCCTATAATAGATGATCAGATGAACAGTTTTTTCCAGCTTTTTCCATTTATTTTTTGCTAAACTACATATTTAATACATGCTGCCTTTGCCCTTTTAGAAATTAGTATTTGGTTTTACTGGATGAAGCCTTGCGAGGCAAGGCGAGCCAAGATGTTTCATCACAACCTAAAAGTTTCTTTACAACAAAACAGCAGAGTCAGATTAGTGATCTGGATCACTTTATTTATAATGTACATGTTAAAGATAATGACATATAGAGTAACTTTAAGACTGCAGGGTCAGTGGAGCCTTCAGAGGGGGTTATTGATGATGTTGCTGGGTGCCAATGACAGCTGGTCAGTCGGTTATTTTCCTGAGAAACAGAAGGCTGATACTGAATGTGGTTACACAAATATAGCAATATGTGGAGACTGACATTAAAGTTAATTACACGCAATCTGAAACTCCCTGTCTGCCGTTAATAAGTCGATTCTATTCATTAGGCAATTATGTGAGCGAGTTATCTAAACATCAATAACTGCACATGCATTTGGTTGGAGGAGAGGCTGCCACACAGCTTTCTGTAGGACATTTGGAACTTAACATCCTGAACAGTTTTATTATAGCTAAGTTCAAACTGGATTGGTTTCCTCCTTCTTCTTCTTCTTCTGGTCTTTGGACCCATCTGGGCCGTCGGTTGCATCTTGGTGTCCTTTCAGGAAGCGGATGATCTTCTCGATGGTGGCTTCCTGATATTCATGGGACCATCTGCATCAAGAGGCAGCAGAGAGCAAACATTAGATCAATTTTACTGATTAGCCAAGTATCTACTGATTAAACATCCATACATGAGGTTGTGATCACAAATAATCAGTACATCATAATAAATACAAAAATAAAGTTTAACAAGTTGACAAAAAGAATTGTCCATCCCCGAGTCATAACACAGGTGTGCAGATTCTCACTTGATGCCATTGAAGTTGAGAATAGCCCTCATGTCCTCTGGTAGTGAGCTGGAGACGGGCCACGCAAAGTTATCTATAATAGGAACTATGTTCTTCTTACCAGCCAGGGCCGTGACTATTTCCTGCAACATGAATAATATTTTTAAAACCTCAAAGAGACAAAAAAGAAATTGCATAAAGAAGTGGAATCATAATTGTAATCTGCCCCTGAATCCAGTGGTTTATTTTTTTTAAGTTATATCAGCTGGTCAAGGTGTTTGTACTGCTGCATGTGGGTCATGAGATCATACAGTATCTCATGAACCACTGGATGGATTTTCATGAAACTTTCAGAAACTAATACATCTACAATTGATTAACCCAATTCAAAATGGCCACCACAGCTGTGACATTAGCAAACACAAACAATAGCTCTAACTCAGTTAATTTTACAGATACTGAGCTAAATGTTCATGTGTCAGTAGCAAAAAGTCACCATGAAAGTCACTCACAACATACTCTGAATGCTAACAAATTGTGTAAGATCTTGCAATAATGTGAAATTGCAATAAACCTTATTTTCAGGATTTGACCAAATCAGCTGTAGCTCCATCATAATTTAAGGTATTTGTTCAAAGCATGCAAGGCCTTTAATCCAGAGCGTGAAAATCTCCTGACCTTATGCACCCAGTCCTTCATGCCCGTGTCACCCATGCACTTATCGAGCGCGGTGGCAGACAGAACCAGGATGAAGTTGCGGGCCCTCTGAACGCTCTGAATCAATTTGTCCTCAAATTTACCAGCTTCCAGCTTCTCCACATCTATAAAGACACTGTATCCTCTGACCTGTAGGTGCACCTTCAGAAGACTGCAAGAGGAGAACAAATGATTCATCATTTATTCATTTTATTTTTAGATTTGACACTTTTTAAATCCTATCCAGCATTTTCCTTCCCGTCAGTTCTGACCTGGCCAGCTGGGAGCCGGTAGTCCGACGGTAGCTGATGAACACGTCAGGTCCTGGAGGCTGGGCGTCTGTGTGACACGGCTTTAACGGCCTGCGCGTGGCTGACAGTATCTTTGCTCTGTGGACTCCGTTCTCTATGTGGCAGTCGTGCTGGAGCTGCTGATCAGTCAGGCACTGGATGTTGCTGCGATCCACTCCTGACTGGACCAGGCCGTAGGTGTACTGACGAAAACGAGGATCCACCTCGACTAACAAGTCAGCTATGTTGTTCGGGTCACAGGTGGAGTAGTCGGCGTAAGTCTTCAGCACGCGTAAGTCTCTCAAAAACCTGGATGATATTTTTAAAGGTTTTTTTTTTTTTTATCAATGTAACTGTTTTTATATGTGTTTTGAAATATTTTTGGGACTCACCTCTTGCGGGTGAGACCTGCTGCCATTCCCAAATCAGAGCTCAGATCCTGATCGGTGATGTTCAGCAGGAGATCTCCATCCACCTGAAGCTCCTGTAACACAGGTCACAGCGCTGACAGACCAACACCGTAATGGTCTCTAGGGATCCTGAGACTCTGAGGTTTTACTCACCTGGAAACGGTCACAGAAAGCACTAAAGCCTACTTGCTGCAGCCATGTCTGCACCTCACAGGTTTTCCAGTTGGGCACACATGACAGGATTCGTTTAGGCACTTCCTCTCCCATCATGCTCAGGGCTCGCTTGGCGAGGCTGCAGGCTGTGCCGTTACTGGAGTACATGACGATTCTTTTCAGGCTCTGGACTGCACCTATCTCTTGAAATATCTTCAAAGAGAAGAACAAAACTCATATATCACAAGTAAATAATGTTACAAATGATTTAAGCTATACAGAAGCGGGATTTATTGTACCTTAGTGTTGCGTTGGCGGGATTTGATACTGGCCTCAACGCAAAGATAAAAGGCTGCAATGCACTTCCCTTCCACTCTGGTACCATCTAGTAATGGTAAGAGGTGCTGCAGGTCAGAGGCTGTCCTTCCTTGCATGCAGTCTGCACTGTCCAATAAACAGCGGGCGAAGTCATCTGAATCCAAAGAAGCGATGAACGGCTCCACCAGCTCCAGAGTTCCAGATTTCACCACCTCTTTCTCGATTTCTCGATTTGCAGCCAACACTGTCACTGCCAGGCAGGCGTAGAAACGTATGAGCTCATCCTCTTTAGAAAAAGCCAGAGGGAAGAGCCACTCTGCCGCCTGCTTCTCGATCATCCATCGCTGACAGCGGTGGCCTCCGTACATGGCACAGTTAGCCAGTGCTACAGCGCAGTGGCGAAGTACAGTAGGGTCGGTGCCACGGCACCAGAACAGGAGCGCATCCAGAGCGCCGTTGGAGATGAGGTGGACGGACGTCTCCTCTGTGTGTTTGAACATGTGCTCCAAGATGCCAGAGACGCTACGAGCCAGCTGAGCATCCTCCTGCTGTCGAGCCAGGTTGAGGATGACCCCCAGACCAAAGCGGGCAACATAATCCCTGTCAACAGAGATAAAAACAATCATAACTCAAACAGAGTGGTGTGGTTGGCAGCGTCAATGCTAGACAAAAGTCTTCACTCATTTTTATTTATTTTTTTTTACTTTCTTGCAAGGAGCCAGACTTTCTTGTACTCTTTTAAAGTGGCCTTGATCTGTGGATCTTCAGGCTTTTTGGAGGTCGCTGTTTCACAAACCTTTAGTCAACTGTAATTTATGCTGTAAAAATAATTAGGAAACTAGACAAAAAACAGTTATTTTGTTTGTTAGGCTGCTTAACTCTGATCTATGACTCATTCAGGCATAAAAAGTTTCCTAAACTCAAACGATGAATCAGTGATTTGTTGACACAAAAGCAGAAAAAATAGTAAATAACCTGATTTATTTAGTTTTAAAATCTTGTTTTAAAACACACTTATTTCCAACACCCTGTTGCACAGTGTGAAGTTAGTTTTACTTTTTAATTTTACTGTGTTAAATTCTTTTTTTTTTTTCATTGTTTATTTTGAATTTGCTGTTTTATCCTTTTTTTATTGTTTATGTTCTGTTTTATGTCCTTTATTTTTAATTCATGTGTCTAATTTCTTGTGAGCCAAAACAATGTCATTTCATTTGATATGTGCACCGGAGGTGTATGACAATAAAAGTAAGTCTAAGTCTACATCTTATTGTACAGCACTTTGGTTTGAACTTACTGTTTTTAAAATGTGCTATATAAATAAATTAGATTGAACTGTGTCTTTATGAATTTAGTTCCAAGCAGTCAGTCACAAAAACACAATTTGTTCCAATTTCTTTAACTGAAATGATGAAAAAATAGTATCAAAGAAAACAGTTTGACAGACATGAACTAGTATTTTAACACCAACAAGACGATTTCCCAAAGAAAAACTTGCCATACAGTCGATGATGTACCACTCAGCTGCTGTTTCAGGTCTCCTGATACTGTTCACGTGTTGTAGATTGTTTTTTAGTCCTGACACTTCTTTTATCCTTCACTTGCCAAAGTTTCCTAATTTTTAAAGCACAAACTGCATAATCTGCTGTCATGGTCAGGTACTAGGAATGGGCTGAAAATGAGTGAAAACACAGCAAAGAACCTTTGAAAGACCTTCGAAAGTCTGAAGAAGTACTGACCAAGACCACTTAGCTCCTTAAAAGCAAAATATTTTTTAAATTAACAGCAGTTTCAAATTTTTTGCACAGTTCTTGTTAGAAAAATTGTGTCCTGTGAACATTTAAAGGTGACAAAATTGAAAAATCATGCCAGTGTTGTGCATAGAAGTATGCACTAAATGTGGCTTATAACTAAATCACTGGTCAGCAATCTGTGGCTCTATAACTTTTACCAAAAATAACATGGACTTTGTAAGTCGCTTTAGATAAAAGCGTCTGCCAAATACAAAAACAAACATGGACACCAATTACAGCTATTTTCACAGCAGTATAGCTTTTAGGCTGTTGTTAGGTCATTTTCTCATCCAGTTTTATCCAAATATGAAATATCTTAACAGAATCATAATCATAAAGCAAACAGGTTGATTAGTTAGCTCAATAACGTGCTCGTGACATGGTAGCCACCTCAAGTTTCAAATTTACAGCCAGAATGTGTAATATTGTTTGAGATTCTTCTGAAATACACCACAAAAATGTATGTTTTATAACATATTTAGGCATGAAGAAAAGGGAAAATTAAGTGGTTTTACATAAATATGACATTTAAATGTTATTTTACAAAAAATATGGCAAGTTATTCTACTTACTATTAGAAATACAGGCTTGATTTTGATAAATAATTAATACAAATTTAAGTAAATGACAGCCGATTATCTTATATGAAATTCAGTCACAGTAAAATAAAGCGTGTTTTGCAGCTCTGGATACATTTTTTAGTTGGATAAATTATTATGATTGTGAAGGTTGTAGACTTCTGTACCTAACAGCCTCACTCTTCATCTAAAGGAGCCACAGTAACTCTGTCCTAGTATGATAAAGTGTGCTGCATCAGAAACCGAGCCAGTACCTGTTCTCTGAGATCAGGATCTGCTCCAGAAGTTTTGCAGACTCATACACGATCTCCACAGCAGGTGTCTGCTGGAGCTGAAGCAGCAGCTCCAGGCCTCCATCCAGCCGGATCCTGTTGCAGATCTCCTCGGCCACCTGACGGCCCACGGTGGGTAGAACCCAGGCCTCCTCCACCAGTTGATAGATCTCAGCCACGGCCCTGCGGGTCTCATCTGAATCAGAGTTCTCCTTGGATGACTTGAGCGTCCTGATGGCGGAGCGCAGGGCGGGGATTGAGGTCTCCAAAACAGCCTGGACGTCGGCATTGATGCCCGGAGAGACCGGCTTGGGGTCGCCTCCGGAGCCGCCCCTCCCTCTCTGCAGCCGGCTGACATAGTCGGGAACAGTGAGTCTGTCTGAGCTGAACATGAGGGCGAGATGTCGGTGGAGCCTCAACAGGAAGAGCGTCAGAGACAAGAGCATCTACCAGCAGAGACGACCAGAGGATGTCTACAGGCCTGCTGCTCTGTTTGTTTAGAGACTAGCGAATCCGTCTGCTCCTAAAAATGGCTCAAAGAATCAGAAGCAGATCAAAAAGAACAGATTTCACCTCGTTGCATCATTAGAAGCACATCTTAGGCTGAAGTCAGCGGATGTTTACGCATTGTCCTGACTTGTCCTCCATCCTTATCTTTGTTTCCTCTTTGAGTAGTATTTTTTAAAGCTACATTCATTACACAATAACACTAAACATTATTACTTAAAATATAAAAAAACATTATTCCTTTCTGATTAAGAAAAAAACTATGATCTTAATTCATTGAAGACAAAGGATTGTTGTTGTCATAGTTCCAGTGCATCCATCCACAGCTCTTTTGCGGCTCAATTTCACGCTTAAATATTAAAAATAAGTTTTATTCCTCGTTGCTCATCAGCAGTCGCATCTCTTTGATTTTTAGCCGCAGAAGTGGTTGTATATTTCCACCGGATACCGAAAAAAGAAGCAAAACAAGAAGCGCACTCTCCTCCACCTTTATCACAGCCGGTCAGCGCATGCGCAAAGGAACCACAGTGCACTGCGGTCAAGCCCGCTGTTCTGTCGGAACACCGCCTCCTCCGGCGTAGTTTACTGTTGTCCTGAAGTGGAATTTGTCTGAGTAGTTTTTTAAATAAATACATCTGCTGGGGGAAACTAACCTCACTCATACAGAAAGCTGTTTCATTTGTTATAAATTTAATTTACACATAAATATTATTAGTTACATTTCAGATATGAATGTTCTCTGCAAGGTATCACCTTGACAATTAATTTCTGGAGCTTCTAGCTAAATAAAACAACGCCTTTGTGGTTTACTAAAACGAGTTTTATCTTCCAACATTAACTAAAATAAACCATCTTTCTAAGAGGTAAACAAGAATTATCTGAGAAAATCCGTGAACATCCTTACTCAAATCACGTTAGTTTTAATATTTAAAATTCAGTTACGTGCACAGTAAGCTTAATTTCTTATAAACCTTAAGTCTACATGTTATAATCTTACCGTGTTGACACTTTTAACATATGGTAAATATACCTTTTTATCCTTTCACCGTGTTTTCTTTAGTAACTCTCGTTTTTCAGTTAAGAGCTAAACATTTAGCTACTGCTCTTTCAAAATAAACTTCCGTCTTTGACAGGAAGTGTACAAATAAAAGCTTTTAATTCAACCCCCTAAAGATTATTTCCATAGAGCTAAATCATGGCCATACTTTTTGTTTATTTGAAAAATATATATATTTGAAACTGGAAAAAAAAGAAATTCAAAATCAAGTTTTGAGCTTGAACCATGAAAAACATTATTTTTTTATTGTAAAATAAAAATAACAGAAGCTCAAGTTTATTTCAGTTTGAATGTGAATTTACCATAATTACCTATTCAGTTGTATATTTTTTCAAATTAAAATTTTATTTATTTATTTATTTTTGTTTCAGATTTTTTTTACATAAACAAATTTATGGCCCTGATTTAGCTCCAAACATGTCTCTTTATTGCTTTTCTTTTCACAAGCATTGATTTCTGGTTTTTTTTTCTTCCTTTCATTTTTTTCTCCAACAATTTATATTCTCTGCTTCCAACTTGTCTTGACAAAATACTGACAAAGAACGATTAGGTTTACAGTTTAGCTTTAAAATCATCACTCCAGATCTCCAGCCTTCATGAGACCTTATGATAACACTGTAAAACAAACTAAACTCCAGTG
Organism: Callopanchax toddi; assembly: GCA_006937965.1. Classification (NCBI taxonomy): domain Eukaryota; kingdom Metazoa; phylum Chordata; class Actinopteri; order Cyprinodontiformes; family Nothobranchiidae; genus Callopanchax; species Callopanchax toddi. The sequence continues at coordinate 2,172,170 of SSNR01000070.1, read as the reverse complement.
CTTAACACATACTCTAAATATTTTTATAATTCTATAAACTTTATAACTCTGCAACCTAATGAGTCCTAAACTGCATTAAAATTGCAAGAACTGCTGATCATCTGACTGCCACTCTTTGTTTCTTATTGATCTCTTTCTCTCTGTGTGTTATTTGGTTGCTCAAGTAGAAATCAGGTTAAAGTAAACAAGAGAAGAGGGGTGACTGACACATGTTTCCAATAACTGAGAGCGTATGGTCCCTCGTTAGTCCTTCAGTCTGACTACAGACACAACAGAGACGACATGAGGCTCTTCATCGTCCTGCTGCTCGCTCTGATCGCTGAGGCCTTGAATGAAGACGGTGAGTATTACATTAAAAATCTAAAATCACATTTAACTATCTTGAAACAGACATTGCTAATATGTGAAATTATTGTATTATGTTACACCAGCAGATTTAAATTTTTACCAAAGTTCATCAGATAATTAGAAATAATTAATTCTTTAGTCTAAAGTTGTTGGACAAATTCAAATACTTTTATCTGACTAGTTCCAAAAAATAAAATGTATTCAGATACGGCAAAACATTCCAGGTAAAACAGTTTTTAGTGACTTTGTTACGATTCTCCTAAGATTTTATGTTTAATTTGACTAATTGAGCATAAACTTAGTTAATTGATTTCCACTATTAAGTATATATTAAAGTTGTGTTCAAAAATCATATTTTATGATGACATATTAGCTTCAGAAAATATAATCGGTACAAAAAAATACATTATATTTTATATAATGTTATGTAAGGCACTTATAAAAGATACATAAACAAAATCTTCTATATAAAAAAATTTTCAAAATTGAAGTAAAAAATGGAAGGTTTGATGAGTTCCTCTATTGAATGTACCCGAGTAAAAAGTTATAAATGAATCCTCTTTGTTTTCTTTTTTCTGAGGGTGTGTTTATGCTTTTGATTAAAATATAGACAGATTTATCACCATGAATTTGTATTGTTGTTGTTTTTTTTTTACTTTTTACTAATGCCACAGCTGAACTAAAACAAAATGTAAGTCATTTGTTTCCTGACTATTTTCCCCACTGTTCAAAAACTGCAAAAAAAAAAACATTAATTTTACTAGCTTTGCTGTAGTTAATTATTGGGTTCCAAAATTTGAGAAAGAAATACAAAAATGACTTTGAAATTACACAAGAAAAACATCCATCCTTTTATTAGACTGATAATAAAATAGAAGTTCCCATGCCTACAAAGCTGGAGCTTGTTCATGAAGCCACCATCTGTTAATCACTTCACCAAGAAACCTCTGATTTCATCCCTAATGTTTTTATGAAGCCAAACAAGAAACAACAGGCCTGCAAAGAAAAGTTTAAAAAAGAAAAGCACGAGCCTTTGCTGTTAAAGTCTCATGGGATCAGTAATTAAATTTACTGTTATGAAGGGCAGGAGGAAGTGAATTTGTTCAGAAGTGTAAATAACAAACAGAGGCTGCTCTAGGAGAAAGTAAATAAATCCTTTTTTCTTCAGAGTCCTGTTTGGGCCACTGTGAAAATGGTTTTGACTCTCAGAGGAAGTGCCAGTGTGACTCCATGTGCACGTATTACAAAAGCTGCTGCTCGGATTATGAGGTCATCTGTGGGATGACGAGTAAGAAACCTCCTGGCATTTCTTCCCAATCCTCTCTTGTGTTGTGAAGCATGTCAGAAACATGTAACTTTTGCAATCCCTTCAGCTCGTGGAGACACCTTTGTGTTTGCAGAAGATGATTATGACTTGTCTGAAAGCACTACTCTATCTCCTGGACGTCCAGCTGCCAGACAGTCTCCTACTGTCCCCCCACCCTCACAGCCTCCTGTTCCAGACTTCAGTCACAGATTACATCATTCTCCAGATACTAGTCTACAAATGACCAAACCCCCACGCCTGATGAATCGCAGAGTCACGCCTGTTTCACGCATGGTTCCCACCAAAAGTGAGCTCTCCACAGTGACTTCAACTCCTCAGACTCATACAAACCAGACCACCGCTGTTCCAACTACAGCCGCCCCCACAGCAGCCCCCGACCCAGACGCAGAGGCCTGCAGTGGCAGGCCTTTTGACGCCTTCATGCAGCTTAAAAATGGTTCCATCTACGCCTTCAGAGGTGAGTCACATTTTGTCTGATATCTTTTTAAGACCCATCCTGGTCTTGTTCAGTTGTTTTTCTGATTTACAGGTGAGTATTTCTTTGAGTTGGACCAGAAATCAGTGCTGTCCGGTTACCCCAAGCTCATAAAAGACGTGTGGGGCATCGAGGGGCCGATTGATGCTGCATTCACACGAATCAACTGTCAGGGGAAGACTTATATCTTTAAGGTGAAGGCATAAAACATACCCTGAATTAACAGGTAACTTTAGATTATTGCTTATAACTGAATGTTTGTCTGAATTAAAACATTTCATCAGGGAAACAAGTACTGGAGGTTTGACAACGGCGAGCTGGAAGACGACTATCCTCGAGATATCAGCGTTGGTTTTGACAAGATTCCAGATCATGTGGATGCAGCTTTTGCTCTGCCTGCTCACAGTCACCACGGAAAAGAGAAGGTCTATTTTTTCAAAAGTAAGGGAATATTTTCATTATTATATTATTCAAGATCTCTCCACCTTTTCTTAGTATTCAAGATATGCATCATGTTAAAATGCGATCAGAAGCTCTTGTCCATAAATGTTTGCGAGTTGTTTTAATGCTGGTTTGTGCAGATGATCAGTATTACACCTACGAGTTTTTGCACCAGCCGTCCCATGAGGAGTGTGCTGCCATGTCTGAGAGGTCCCCATCCACCTTGTTCAGGCGCTACACTGATCTGTACTACAACAACTACGAGCGTTTCTTCAGCGAGCTCTTCTCTGATCGTAAGTTTAGCTTATGTTTGTAGATAAATCCAGTCTTCATCTTAACTTGCTGAATCTTCCTCAGTGCCTCAGCATCATGACAAACACCACTTCATCAACAAGGACTGGAAAGGCCTCAAGTCTCCAATAGATGCTGCCATGACCGGCAGAATCTACGTCGCTTCCTCGAGGTCAACATCCCATCGCTACGACTATCAGCCTGACCAGCAGTGGGGCCAGCAGGGCCAACAGAATGGATGGCAGAGAGGTCAGAGGAGGTGGAGCCGGTCGACTTCCTGGGGGTCCATGGCCGAGCAGGGGATGAACATGGGTCAGAGATTTGCTGAGAGGGGGATGGAAATGGGTCTGAGACTGGCAGAGAGGAGGATGGACATGGAGGAGAGGCTTGGTCAAGACTGGGACCGACGCAGGGATCAGGACTGGAACCAGGACAGGCGCTGGAATCAGGACTGGAACCAGGACAGGCGCTGGAATCAGGACTGGAACCAGGACAGGCACTGGGACCGCTACAACCAAAACAACAGAGGGAACTACGACTCCAGAAATGACCGTTTATTCCAGAGGAGCATGCCCATACAAAGTGTCTACTTCTTTAAAGGAGGTAAAGCAGCAGCGATGGATAATAATATGAGTATTTACTCATTCAGACATCACACTGACTTGCAGGAATTAGTTAATAACTGCCATCACAATTTCTCAAGGCCCACATGCGAGATCCCGTACAGTTTGTGCTGTAAATAACATTTAATCCCACATCAGATCGCAGCTGAATATCTGTTAAATTGTCAGCGTCATGGCCACTTTTGTGTTTGCAAATGTTGATTAGCTGCAGCGGCCATCTTGAATCAGGTTGACTCTAAATATTAATCAGCTGTAGATGTGCATTCAGTGATTACTTGATGAGAGTTTCATTCAAATCTCTCTAGTTGTTGATGAGATATTTTGGGAAAACTGCAGACACAGACAAAAACATTATCCTGTGAGTCAGTTCTGGGCCTGCTGTGAGCAGGACTTTGGAATCCAAATAAGTTTAAATTTATTATCCAAAGGAGGAAATTAATTTGGTCAATAACACACAAACATCATGACCACGTGATCCAAGTTCTTCCCATCATTCCAACATAGAAACGCACATAGTAGGTGACATGTTTCAGCTTTTATAGGCAGTTCAAATCAGCTCAGAGTTAAAGGGGAACTTTACATATTTCAAACAAACTTACTTTTTAGATTTGTAGACATTAGGTGAAGCTTTAGAGAGCAGAAAGCTAAAACTCATGACCCAAACTCATTAGATGATCATTTAAGCTCCGCCTCGCCACTAAAAACATATTAGAGTAACTAGTTTCACATGCTCACAAGAAGCAGATGCTTAAAATCACAACCGTTCCTACATGTGCTCCCATGTTGTTCTGGTTTCTAGTATTTAAGAAAAAAACATAAAAGTAAAATTGAAAAGTAAGATATTTAGAAAAGCAAATACAGTCTGTGGTTTAAATAAATAAATGACTGCCATGTTTGTGTTTTCTAGATAAATACTACAGAGTGGACCTGAGGACTAAGAGGGTCGATCCTGCTATGCCGCCGTACCCCAGATCCATCGCCAAGTACTGGCTCGGCTGTTCGGACACGAGCGGAGCGGAGAAGAAGTAGTTTTAGATGTTTTTCTTTGTGTGAGTGTTCAACGTGGTTAAAATTCTGTGTAATGAATGTGTCATTTTTCCTGAACCCGTCTGTCCCGCGTTCAGCCAAACACCTAACTAGTTGCTCATCTACTTCAGCAAACAGCAGTGAAAGTCCACAAAGTTCAAAGTCCAGCCAGATGATATTCTGCGCAGTCAGCTGACAGATTTTATCACTGAAAACAGACTCAAATAAAAAACAGAGAACTCAGAAATCTGGAACTGAAAAAACTAAAGCTGCAGCTGCATTCTGGTTTAAATAAATGTTTTTTTAATGCATTTTTTCTTTGTTCAGTCAAAATATTCCTATGTTTTCAAAAATGTTGTGTCTACTTTTTCTTCCTCTCATTATTGGTCATAAATATTTACACCAAAAAACACAATAACCTGCTATGATAAGTTATTATCCAACATCAGCATCATGTGACAGGTGGTTTACGTCTGAGGGAACGTTAAATCAAAGTCCAGTTTTCTCTTACATGTAATTATTCCACATAGCTGGTCTAAACTACACAGTGACAGAACAACCTTGCAGAGTTTTTGTTGTTTTAGTTTAGGGAATCATGCATTATTGAAGTAAATAAACATTTAATAAGTTGTATTGTTTAATATAATAAACCTTAAACCTGTATCTTTTACAAAAGCACCACTGTTCTGTACTGACTCAGATTTCTCTAACGTGTTTCTGCCTGTAAAGTCAAATAAACATGTAGCTGTGTTCCCATCAGACCTGCTGACACAGTTTCTCTAAAGTCCTGATTATTGAACTAAGATGTTTTCATAGCAGGGTTCGTCGATCCCGTTCACCACTGCTCCTGCGTTAGTGATGATCTCTGTGGTGTCTCTTGCAGCTCCTATTGTCTGGTAGCTGCTCTCAGTGTCCCCTGAACTCACATCAACACCCTGTCCTACGTCTCCTTCAGCCCTCTGATCTGTTCCTGGATCAGCTGTGTCCACTTCGGGTCTGCTCTTTAAAATCGATGACAGCGGTCGTTGTGGAGTGTTCTCCTCTGATGGTGAAGCCTCATCAGGACCAGCTGTTTCAGCAGGGCTGTGGGATGCGTACTTTCTCCTGATTGGCTTGCATGCGCCAGCCTCCCCCCCAGACAGCCCCCCCTGCTCCCACACGGCAGCTCGAGCTCCAAGCTTCCTCCTGGGGGGTTTGGTGATGCCCTCAGCTGCTTTTGACTTTGGTTTGGTAGACTCCTGCTCCCTTTGTCTCTGCAGGCTGCCAAGTCTCCTCAACATGGCCTGAACTGGTCCTTCAGAACTTGAGTTTGTCTTTGTTACGGGCCTACCCGCCTTACCCACTGTCACATACACCGTGGTGACCTTATGTGACCCCCCCTCTCCATCAGAGGTTCCTTTACGAGCAGCTGTGTTGGACATAGTCCGCCTTCGTCCCGATGACCCCGGAGCCTGCACGGTCCCCTGAGACGGGGTTCTGTCCACTTCCTGGGCCTCCACGTCACAGATTGACTCCTGGTTACCTCTCACTTGAACATCAGCTCCATCTTCCTCCTCCTCACCCTCAGCTTCATCCTCCTCTCCAGTTCTAGCTGTGCCTCCCTGACTTTGGAGGGCTGACAACATCAGAACCCCCCAGGGTGACTTAGTCTTGCAGCGTGGAGGAGCACCGAGGTCCTGACCCGAGCCACGCCTCTCCTTGGGGCTGAAGCGAGTACCTTCTGCAAACGAGACCGACGGGCGCTTGGACTTAGCGATGCTGGAGGTGCGGGGGATGTTGAAGGGTGAGGTGATGTCCTCGCTGCTGAAGCCTGATGGGTCCAAGAACATGTTGCATTTGGAGCTCATCTCCTGGAACTCACCACCGGCCACTTCTAGGATGTCTGTCGAGGACATGGAGTGAAAACAGTTTGAAAAAAGCAAGAAAACAATTTTCTGTGGTAGTTGTAATCACCAGAGCGTTTCTGCTCCTACCTTCTCTTGGAGGGACACAGTAGAGAGCCTCACCCTCCTCCTCATCACTGTCGAACGACGACCCCTCTGTGACCCATCCAGAGGAGGGAGGCTCAATGAAGCTGTGGTTAAAGGTCAGCTCTGGGTCATGGTGAGATACTGAATGGAAATCAGGCATAAAAATGTGATAATACTGAAACAAATCCATTTGAACTCTATTAATATTAAATTATTTGGCTCATAAAACTAGAATTTTTAAACTTTAACATTTCTTCTCAGCTAAAATCTAAGCAAACAATACAAAATGGAGAATCGAGCACTCAAATAACTGTGATATTTATGTGTATGTGAAGTGCTTCTTAAAAGAGGCCTATTTTAAATCCTGTGTGGTGGTACTGACCAGTGACTCGAGGCAGGCCAGAGGACCAGTCAGAGATACAGGGGAGGGCAGCACCAATGTTTGCCAGGACGCTGTACACATGATATTTCATCCTGACAGACAAGCCGCCATCAGCCACAGTCGATCTGGTGCAAAAAAATAGATACGCTTCACATATACAGTCAGCAGGTTTCACACTACAAGACGCATCGTATATGATTGTTTTATTTCAGACAGTAATATTATCTTTTTGCCACCTGACATGTCTAAATAATCAACAAATAGGCCATATTTGTTTGTGCTTTTAGTGTTTTATGGTTAGAACTGGTGTCATGGGCTCTTCATGTAGGATCAGTGTTTGTGTTATTCCTCTTCCTGCCACAAGAGGGAGACAGAGTCATTCACTCTAGCTTTAAAGACATGGTTAAATTAAGCATTTTAAAGCGGCTCTCTGGAGCATTTTTCTCTGTATCAAAGTTTTCTAAATGTTTTAAATGATATTTCAGGTCTAAACTATGATCTATGGGTTGAGTTCCACAACATCTGTCATTCTGATGAAGACCCTCCTTCCTCCTAGAGACCCCTTTCCATTATTTCTTGCCGCCGACATTTTTCAGCCAATGAAATTCAAATGTCTGCATTCTCTCAACATGCACGCGCATCGACCAAACCTGTACCAGTAGGGGGCGCTGTCGTACAGGACGCTCCGTGTGTTTCTCTGCCGTCTCAGCCGTTCACTGAGGACTCACAGCTCATTTCTACTAAAAACCTACCCATTCCCCAGATAAAGATGGATTTATTTTTATTTTTAAACCTTTCACCTCACAGAATGGCAAGGCTTGACAGGATTATGTGTTTATTTTGGTCAGAAAGTTCATCCAGGGCCGAGTCAAGTTCAGCTTCAGAGTCCAGCAGCAGCTCTCTGTTAACAGAGCTAATATCAGAAGCAGCAGGGACAGAGAGGGCTCATCAGACCCTCGTAGTATTGATGGAATAAGATTGTGAACTGTGAGTGATTAAACCCTACACATTGAGCTGTGCAGTTCATGTCCGAAGTATATGCGCCGCGTGCACGCGCGCACACGCGACCGGACGCGCGTGTCGAGATGTTTTGAGGAGGAGCCTTTGGACGCTAGATTCAAAAACTGCTTACTTGCTGAAATCCTCCGGAGTGCTGCTTTAAGTTAACGCTGCTTCATCAATAAATTGCTTTGAGGTAAAAAACATGTGAAAATTTTCTAGCAGGTCCCAGAAAAGAAAAATATCAAGAATTAACTGATTGAAAGGTACCACAAAAATAAATAAATATAAAAGGTTTCTTGTAGGTCTGTGGAACTGAATTAATGTAAAATTCAGAGAACATGTGATGATAATGAATGAGCAGACCTGTCTTTGCCATCAGTAGGACCTCCTCCACAACACAGACAGCAAAACAGTACCGCAAAAAGCAACAGGAACAAGGGAACCAGCACGCCAGCTATTATAGCACCTCGACCACCTGGCAGACAAACGGTAAAAAACATCTGTTGTCCTTCAAACTCACACACACAAATGTACACACATGCACCAAGAAAAATGGATAAATGTGTGGACATACTGTTGGGGCAGGCGCCGGTGACAGGGTGGCAGCTGATCCCTTCACCACAGTCACAGACAGACGAACAGTTCGCACCAAACTGCAGAGCAGAGCAGCTGCTGTTGCAGCTGGAAAATACAGAAAACCTTCTTTAGAACATTTTAAAAGTCTCAAAGCAGACAGAGATACTAAAAGCATGATGTAGCAGAGTGCTTTAACTGTGCTATACTGGTGTTTTTTTTAGGGATGCACCAATACCGACATCATTTACTCGTACTCGTTAAAGTTAACCGAAAATAGAACCTGTCTTCTAATTCATTGCATTTTTTTGTGCGGTAGAAGTATCGGTATCAATACTCGATATCAGCTAGTACTCAGATTCAAGTATCGGCATCGTTTGAAAAAAGTGGTATTGGTGCATCTCTAGTTTTTTATATTATTTTCCCAATTTATAGGATAAACAACTGACATCTGCTTACAAACGATATCAGTGCTAACAACACAAACAAAGGAATTAAAATAATAAAGGATTATTGTTATTGTTGTTATAGCCAAAATGCATAAGATTGACTGAAATTACAATCTCAATAACAAGTAGCAGTTTTATGTAATTGGTTAACTTAATGAACAACATACAATTGAATATCTGTATCATTTAGCTGTTAACATGTTAATCTAACAGTCTAATTTTACATTTTGTGTAAAACTTATTTTGTTTCCATTTTATTCTAAAAAAAATTGTTAAACCTAAAGACGGTATAGCAGCAGGGTCAGGCATCCTGAAGCATAAAGTGCAGAATCCTCAGATAAACACTCTTAACTGAAGCCTCGACCTCACAGCTCACCTCTCTCCCTGAAAACCTGGCTGACAGACACATCTTCCTGTCACGTGATGGCAGTTACCATGGAAACAAGAGCTGCACTGGAATTGGCAGGCGTCCCCGTACGTCCTGTCAGCGCAGGCCTCCTCACATCTGGACAAACACAAATATTAACAATGATGATTTATTAAACTAAAATCTGATTTCCGTTACATTCAAGAGTATATAACAATTAGATTATCCTTCTTTAGTGCCCTTTAAGGATTTTAGTTCTAATGTCTTTGCTAAGACTACAAAGGGGCACAGATTTTCAAAAAATATATAAAAAACATGGCTGTAACATGCCATATTTTATATGGATGTTCAGGGACTGACAGTCCTTGTCTTATATTTGCAGTTTGTGAAGCACTTTGGTGTTTGCACACCTGAGTCCGGTCCATCCAGGGTCACACCTCCAACACTTCCCACTTTTAGGGTCACAGGGCTCATTACTTCTGCATCGTGGACACTTTCCCTCACAGCCGTCACCATAAAAACCAGACGGGCAGGGGCGGTCGCATCGCGTACCGTTCCAGCCAGGTTCACAGGCAGCACACGCCCCATCAGTGGCAGAACACGGCTGGTTGTCCTTACAGTAACCACAGCTAAAAACAGGAAGTGAAGTCATGATAAGCTAAATATAGATCAACATGAAAACAAATGTGTCTATTCATCGTCTTTCAAATCACCTCATTTTGCACCCGCTGCCGTAGTTCCCAGCCTCACATGGCTGTTTACACGAGGTGCCATGGTAACCTGGGTGGCACAGGCACTGACCGGTAACCAGGTCACAGCTGCTGTGTGTGAGGTCACAGGTACACACCTTGTCACAGCTGGGCCCCCACGAGCCTGCCACACACTCACACACACCAGTGCGCTGATTACACGGAGACTGATTACAGTTGCACTTGTTAGAACATTTGATCCCCCAGAATCCTCTGTGGCACTGGCACCGGCCCATTAGCTGGTCACAGCTGGCGTCCACAGACCCCCCAATGGAGCACTGGCACGGTTTGGAGCAGGTTGGTGACGACCAGCCTTCGTCACAGGTGCAGTTTCCATAGACGGGGTGGCAGTGACCGTGGCGGGCGCACTTACAGGCATTCTGACAAATGGGACCCCAGCGGTTGGGGCTGCAGGTGCACTCACCGGTGACAGGATGGCAGCGGCCATGAGGGAAGCACTGACACACCCGACGACAGTCTGAGGCCCAAAACTCAGGAGGGCAGCCTGGTATCACACAAGCACAGGGAATAGACACAAAGCAGAGCGTTTTGTTATAAAAACGAATAACATTGATTAAGTTTACTTTTTATTCAGACTATAGTTTATAACTGTTTGTGTAAAAACTAACTTTCAGCATGGTTCTGGGGGTTTTGGTTTGAGTTTGTATCAGAATTATTCCTTATTTGTTATTTTAGGGCTTTTCGTTTTTTTTTTTGTTTTTTTTTTTCAGTTTTCCTGTACTCAGCATATTTTCATTATAGTTTTCCTTCCTTGTGTCATAGTTCATGTTTCCCACAGTTCCTCACACCTGTGTTTCATCAGCTCATTTACCCACCTGTTACTCATTCAGTAATCACCATCCCAGTACTTATAATTTGACAGACTTCACTGATTTCCTGTTTGTTGACTGGTTCCCTCTGCTGTCTTCTTTTGTTTGAATTTGTACTTTTTAATGATTAAACTTCTGTCTTTGTCACAGAATCTGTTGTATTTACTGTTGAGCTCTGATTCTGTCATCTACATTCTGGGTCCCTATAAACTAACTCTAGAAAACTTTGTAAAAATACTTTTACTGTAGACTTTTAACAATCTGTACTGCAAACTGTTACACCCAAATGAAAGTACACATTTCTCCCTGTATATCAGATTCAACATATCATATACTTATGTTTTATAATGATACATATTGAATAACTTAAAAACAATCCAAGAAAGGTCAATACTTTACTGGACCACTACTAGAAGTCCCCTCTTTCTATGTATTTTAAGATTTTACACCTTTTTTCTTTTATGTTCTATACATTTTTTAAATGCTGTTTTCTATTTGAATTTTTAAGGTTCTTTTAAAAAATTGCATTAAAAAATACTATTTCTATGTTACTTTTGTTGTTTATAAATTTGTTTATAATTAGTGGGTAATGGTTTAGGGTTGTTTGTATAATGTGTAGATTTCCTTTATCTCTTTTATTTTCTGGCATTTTCTGTTGAATTAACATTTGAGATTGTTCTAAATTAAACTTTTGTAAGTTTTTAGGCCAACAGCTTAACCAGAATTTACAAAAATAGTTATTTCTTAAAGGGACTACAAACTTTGAGCCAAACTGGATGTAGTGGCATCAATTTTTCTCAGGTCTCTCCAGAGCTGTTCTGCTGAATTCAAGTCCAGACTCTGATTTATACTTTAAGTTTGAAATATTTTAAATTATTTGCTTTGTATTTTGCACACATTTGTGTATTTATTTTTGTAAATTCTTTGCAATAACATGTTAGTGATTTTGCTGATTCCACACTTGATGTCATGAAAGAAAAAACCCCAGTTTATTCACTAAATAGTGATATCTTATATCTAATAAGATCCCTATTACTTCTGTCAGATCAGTTATTAGCTGCTGTCTGTAGTTACTCACGTGTTTTACACTGAGCTCCATAGTAACCAGGTGGACAGCGACACACTCCAGGAAATAGACAGATCTCATTCTCCATACACGCCTGCTCACCTTCACACACAGCTACACAAAACACACACACTGTGTTCAAGTGTGATCTCCACAAACTAAACACCGAGAGAGTAATTGCATTACATGAACTCACGTATAGGACACTCTTGTCCCTGCTGACGCCATCCAGTGCAACAGACCAGTGTGGAGGGGCTCCTGAATGTTCATGAAACATTTAATGAGCCTGACAGATCTGAACTTAGTCCATAAAACATAGTGTTCTTTAAACGAAACAGCAAGGTCCTACACACCTCTAGAGGGTGGACCCAAAGGCCCCAAACTTTCAGCCACAAACCTGTTGACTTTTTAGTGTTGTTCTAAAATAAAAACAGCAGGAATGAATGAAAGTGAAAATAACGGTACCTTAAATCGTTGCAGACGTTCTTCCCACCAGGATCCAGTGTGAGAGCAGAGGACAACGAGCAGCAGAGCAGAGCCCTCAGAGCTCTGAGAATCTTCATCTCCACACCAAAACCTGGGACCTAATCTTTTTGTGTAGCCCAGACTTCTTCTGTCTTTTTTAGATTCTTCCAGTGTGGAGCCCAAATACAGGCAGGATTTCTCTTTTCTGTACACCCTTCCCCTCCTCCCTCGCTCTCTCCCGTGAGCCTTCTTATGGCTCTGGAGCAGCCAGAGAGGTCGAAGCCCCTGGCTTTCCTCTCCCCGTTTCCTAGGGAAGTCAGAGCCACTTCCTCCTATTCAGCCAGACACAAGGCTTTTAAAAAAAGATGGTTACACACACAAAACTCAACCCATACACACACTGGAAGACCAACACACACGTTTGGTGGTTTTTCCCAGAATCTATTGTCTTACAGGAGATGATGAAGAGAGCCTTCGTCATTCCTTCAGTCAGACCACATGATCACTTTGAGCTTCTGTAAGAACTAATGATCATAGGACAGTCTCAACATGTGCTTCCTCTTCATATGTCTAAAGAAAAAAATGCACTGAAATCATCTTAGTTTTAAAAATATATTCTGTTTAATGTATTTTGTCAAAATACAAAAATCAAGATGTTTTTTATAAGACATCCAAATATCTCAGTTCATGCTTACAGAATAAACAGAAACATTTTAGAAGTTTAAAACATTTACCTCTGACCTGTCTGAGCAGTGCTTTAATGAAACACTTAGAGGACGAGTCAGACAGTAAACGTGGTGATTTTATACTAATGTCTCAGTTAAAGGTGGTCGAGTTTAGAGACATGCAGTTTGTATTAAAGGAAGTGCTCTAATCAGTTGACAGAGGCTGGCATGACCCCGTCACCAAATACAAACCATTCAAATGCTTTGGTTCTGTCAACAGCGTCTAATGACTCAAATTCATTATCAAAAATACAAGCAGTAAATTAAAGCCCCAATTACTGCTGGGGAAAAAAAACTTTATGACTAAAACTTTTCTTTTTCCTTGTGAATGCAAGTGCTTCAAATCATAAAAATACACAAATAAACACACAGTTTCAATATTAAGACAGAAACTGGAGTCAGTGTTAATTGTAAGAGAAATGTGTTAACTTATAATAAAAGCGCCCCCTTGTGGAACTAACATGAATTTAAATTACTGTTGTAGTGAAAAGCATAATCAGGAACCTGACACTGTTTATTTTTTTCTCTCTTTTTGCCTTTCTGGTGGGTGAATCCGTGTGACGCTACATCCTAAATATTAAAGCCATGCGAGGTTAATTTATCCATTTAAATCAACGTTTATACAGCTGTGGTGAGAATGACGTGTTAAACTGTATAGACATTTAGTTTGATAAAACATAACTGACATATTAAAGTATCATTATTATGTTTTAATAGTCACTTTTTAAACCTTTTAATAAACCATTTACATGTGCAAAAGTTTATGTTGTAATGTATAAGTTGAAAATGTTCTGGTACACTCTAATGTAGTATATAATAAACACCATAATGTGAAAGGTTCTCTTTTCCCCTGCCTGAAAGAGGATGAGCTGTGTGAAAATGAAACAGTCTGAGACCTTTTACAGTTACAGATGAGATCTGATGATTAATCTTACTAAAATAAAATATCACTCAATACATAACTTGATGAACAAATCCATATAGAACTTTTAAAAACAATAAATATAAAAGTTACAGGATGCTTTATGTCCATTTGAGTTTTCTCAATCAAATATCTCTTAAAGCACCCTGAAACACTGAGGAAGGTAAGCTTTCAAACAATCAGCTACACTTTTTCTATCTTTGGTGTTTGCACAAAAATATCTGATGATGAATATAAAAAATATATAGTATAATAGATTTCTGAAAGTATAACAGTAAAACCTCATAATGATTGTTATTTTAATACCTGCATAGGTCACATAGGATTCCAAAATAGTCCCTCCTAATGCATGAACCATTGCTCTTCATTCATGAGCCAAGTTAAAAAGTCTTGACTGAAACGAGCTGACAGGACAGTTTTACACTCAAGTGTTTTTGTGTGGGATTGCATTCAGATGTTTAAAGAACTTTGTCCCTGAGCCAACAGCCTGGATGACCTGCTACAAGCAGAGGAGAGAAGGACAGCTGAAGACGTTTCAGAATACCAGGTTTAGGAAGACGGCTGCTGCTCTGTGGCCTCGGTGTCACCGATGATTTCCCAGCTGGAGACGGAGTTGCTCATGTGGGCGGAGCCACTGCCCGACCGCGTCAGGAAGCCAAAGCTGCAGCCAGCAGGGTGAAAGAGACAGAACGGAGGTCAGACGTGTAGCCAGGGATTACGGCTAAATATAGACCGGATTGACAAATCTCAGGACAGTGGCAGAGTTGGTGGAGTGGTTCAGGTTGTTTTTACAACATTTATTCTGTGATGTGTTTTATTTGGATTGGATTTATTTTGCCAAAGATTAAACACTTTGCTTTTGTTTTTAGTTTATTTCAGCAAAATCTATGATGATTTTTTTTGCCTAAATATTTTAAACAAACCAACCTTCTGTTTCCAGCCTAACTAAAAACTGTAGATGAACTCACAGGTTTCGTATACGTGACTCAGCTGGTTTGTCAGCCCCGTCTACCACTGAACTGTCCACTTCTGTCTGCCCAAAACCAGAACGTCTGTCTTCTTCATCGCTGGAAAGAAAACATAAATTCTTCACCTTGTGCACCTTTCTACATCTTGATGGTAATTTCTGACGACAGTCCTGGAATGCATTGTGTTTGTCTAAAAGAGACCTGCTGCTGCATTCGTTTTCAGGAATCCCGAGCATCTTGGCCTTTATCAGCCTCCTCCTTTTCTTGATGGCAGAGCGAACGGCTTCTAACAGGAAACCTGGACACCTTTCCTCATTCAGTATTTCCCTGCAGAGATTTGACACACAATTTACTGTAGCATCAAACTTCAACCCAAATACTCAACAATCAGTGCGCCTGAGTCAAACAGTCCCACCTCTGATAGTAGTTCAGCTCTTCTTGCACCAGAAAGAGGTTCGTTTTCAGCTCGTTTCTCTCAAAGATGATGTCTCGCACCTCTTTTTTTGTGAAGCACGGCTGATCGGGATCCGACTTGTTAGGTGTCGACGCTTTGCTCGATTCCTCTGTAGTTTGACTTGGGCTGGACTGATGGGAGAACAGATCAAGTATAATTTATAATACAAAGTGTTTACTCAAAATGCCTTTAGGTGAATAAAAGAGCTCTACGGTTGACAGTGGGTATTTTTACACATTTTAGGTTTTAGAAATTGAAGAATCCAATTGATTTATGGCAAAATGCTTAAATTTCTTATTTAATTATCAGCTGCTCAGCTGTTCTGGGTCCTTTATGTGGTTTAGTTTAGTTTAGTTTTTTGCTGTTGTTTCATAACGAACCACATATTTTCAATTAGTGACATTTCTAGACTGCAGAATGACCAGTTTAGCTGTTGGGCTACAGAGCCATGCTGTCTGTATGTGTAACACACACAGAACGTAGCTTGTTTTGTCTACATAAGCAAAGTTTCCCTGACATTTCCTGAAGACATATTCATGACAGCAGCATTCATTATGATGTCAAACATCGTCTACAGTAATTTATAAGAGTATGTGTCCTAACTTTCCAGTTATGGTTGATGTTGATGTCACAATTATTTGTCCCTTGCTGCGGTTTATATTTTAGAATTAACAAATATGTGATCAAAAAACAACAAAATGTCAAGGTTAGGGTTGTCCTTTCACAACAGTCAAATAAAGTTTAATTTCTAGATCTATTTGGCTCAGTTATTATCAATCAGTTCTGAGCATAAGTGACTATTTCTGATTTTGACAAGTATATAAACAGGTAATTTACTGTAAAGCCATACAATAAAATAAAGGAACATTTTGTGTACATACAGGGCTGCTGGTATTATTCAGCTGTGGTGTGAGTCTTTCTATCTCCTTGTTTTTCTCCTTCAGGTCAGCCTCCATGTCAGCCTTCCTCTCTACGGTGCTCTTTAGCTGCGTCTGCAGCACATTCTGCTTGTGCCGCAGTTCTGAGTTCATTTTCATGAAACGGTCCAACTGTTCCTGGAGCTACACAAACACACAGAGACCCATATAGATCAGAAATCAACAGCACGAAGAGTTCCGACTATAAATACAGCTAAGATCAATATGGCATGATGGCTGAAACAAAAAGACAAGCTGGCTGAGTTTGGCTAACAAACCCCGACCAGAGCAGTGTAGTCACATGAGATTTGGACAGAAAGTCTGGGAAAAGTAGAGGATGAAGAATGAAACGACACTGGCAAAAAACTGTGCAGATAACAGGGGACAAGTCCATGCATATGACTGACAAGTAAAATCTGGGAAAATTAACTGTCAGTCAATCTTATTTCTATTGTGAGCTGACAGTATGATTTTATTATTTAATTTAAGTCAGCTGAATGAGAACAGAAAGTTAAGAACTATAAAACACACCCAGTTGTTGCTGTTGTTCAAATCATGTGATCTATGCACTGACACACACACACATGCACAGAGGAGCTGTGTGGGTGAAAACAGTACTTTGACTTGTCTGAAACCCTCAACCAGCATCTATGAGAATAACCTCTACCCTCTTTCCCCGACAGTAAATCTACTCACCGTCTACTGCATTTAAAGATGTTTATGTGTTATAATTTCTCTTTTCATTATATATAATATGTGCATATTTCTAAGTAAGTATATGTACAAAGATGTCAGTGTGACACAAGCATAAAAATGTGTTTTGAAAATGACACACAGCTTTAGAGCCATGTTGAAGCTGTAAAACCATAAATGTGTACTTTATCATCTGCTTGTGCTGCTTCGCATACAAGTCACTCTCCTAATCTGTCAGCGTGCACAGGCAGGAGAGTAATTATAGGCCGGATCTGTGTCCCTTACCGCCTCCACCTCTTTGGAGACGGTGGTGATCTCCTGGGCTTTGGCCCTCAGCTCGTCTCTCTGCTTGTCCACCACCTGCTTCAGCTTCAGCATCACCTCCCGCTCCTGCCTCTGAACACGATCTAACACACAAAGATAGACAGTTATTTTACATAAGCAGATTAGATTTAGCCAAACGACTAACAGGTCAGACTTTTTTTTCTTTCTAGCACCTTCTTGTCTTGCAGACAGTTCTAGCTTTGAAAGAATTATTTAAAAGTGAATCTTCAAAATTATGCAAACCCTCTCAGGATTCAATAGAATTTCACTTGTACACTAGTTAGGAAAACATGTAACTGACAAAGTGAAGCATGAATTTGGATGATCCACAGAAATGACTGTAAATAGCTTCAGTGGAATAAAGAGATAATAAGTAAAACGGCTTGGATGGAGAATCTAGAGTAACTAAAACATTGCCTCGGAGAGATATTATACTGTTTTAATGCAAACATACCTCAAATAACTTCCCATTCATTGTAACTGAATTATGTGGAGCAAAGTGTAAAATAACAGAAAGGATGTTTTCAGTAAAGAAACCCAAACACAGCATCCTGATACCACTACAGAAAAAGTTTTGAAATCTATAAAGTCTCTAAAACTACATTCATAAACTGAAATAACCAAAAAAAACCTCATAATGTACAGAAGCCTGACAGCATTCACTTGAGTGAATCAAAAAATGATTTCTACTTTCACCTGCCACATGACCTCTTGTCCAGTAAAGTAAAAAAAAAAAAAAAGCATTGAGGAAGTGTGTTTCACTTTTCAGCACTAAAAAGCCTAAATCAGCTAACGGCTCCTCTAACAGGATCCCATTAGATCTATACAAGCTCACTCACATTTATAAGTACGACATTATAATTAAATGTTTTTGTTTCAGTTTATAGTTTGTGTGTTTACTTTGTCCTAAATCTAAATCAGCAGCATGAAGCAAAGACCCCAGACAGTCAGCCATCTCTCACTGGCTAAAATACTGTAGCACACTTTCACTTTCTTCAGTTCAAGACAAGTCAGCAGTGACTCCACCGACAGGTTCACGTTACTGTGGTTAGGTTTATACATGCTGCAATTTGCCAGCATCAAACTTTTTTCTGTTTCACTTCATTGCTTAATGATAATGAAATAAATCTAAACTAGGTTTATTTTTCAGTCACACAGCTTTACTGTAATTGTTTGATTTAAAAAACATTAACACTTATTAGGGGATAATACTGCTCTGTTTCTTGTGAACATTATAAACTCGCTCTGCAATCTTTCTCAACATAATATCACCTTTTTCAGTGTGAGACTCCTCTTTTGCTGACAGAGTAAAAACAGCTAAATATCTGCACTGCAAACAGCGCTTCAACCAGTTGAACTGCTAACTCCCTGTTAGGTTGCTGTTTTGAAATTGTATGACTGACAAGTTCCTACACAGCAGGAACTTCAACATCTATCTGATTCTGCACCGGTGCTCATAAACAGAAAAACAAGATAACAAATGATCTGGAGGTTGATTTGCTTGTTTGAGGCTCAGGTAAAAACAGTTCTGAGTTTAACGTTTACATCAAGTTCAGATCAAACTCTCTTTGTAAGACACACTTGTACATGTTGCAGGTGGAATGTTTCTGAACATTATGGACAATATTAATTGTTTTTGTTATTTTTGTGTAAACTGAACCCTTACTGGAACACCTGGAGCATTTTACAAACAAGATCCAAATATTCCTAGTTTAGAACGATGACTCCAAGATGTGAATCATTCCTTAAAGCTTTGAAATATTTCTGTTTTCTGGGTAGAGATTGAACCTCAGACATCACTTGAATTACTACACTTTTATGTCATTAAAGACAAAAATGTCCATAGCGATGCACGTGGGTTAAGCAATAACAGAAGTTCCCTTCACTATTTGGTAAAGGTCAAAAAGTCTCCACGCAAAATAAATATTTTGTGATTATTTGGGGGGGAATAAGCACAACCCAGATGTTAAAACCTAATCAGTTACTTTTGTGTATAGTTAACTTAAGTAGCATACCTTCCTGTGCATAGTTGCCCTTTAGCCTGCTCTGCAGCTCCTCTCTGTCCTCCTGGAGCTGCTGCACCTGGAGCTGCAGCTCCTCACATCTCCTCTTCCACTGTTGCTCCTTCTGCTCCAACTCCTGTTCAAGAAAACCAGAGAAAGAGAACTAAATCATCACTTGAGAGGCAAATATGATGTAACCCACTGCTGTCTCACAAGCCTTCAGGAATCTGGAGAGAGCAAGGAAATTATGTCAAGGTGGGTGTGTCATTTTGTTGTAGAGCTATTACAGATGTTATTTTCAGTAATAATGAATTATTTTGTGTAAGAAACAGATGGATATTTAGCGCCATAAGACTAAAAGTATTTAATATATTACAGGACTGGGAAAAAATAAAGAACTGGTTAAACAAAACATAATAATAAAGTTTCTGTCAAATCTGTCACAGCTTTATCAAATATTAGCTAGCTAGCTACAAATTAGATTAGCCTCTTTATTTATTAACTCTCATTTTATTAAAACGAACTAAAATGTTGTCTGAATTCCATATACTTATGTTTTAAACGTGGTTTTAAATTAAGTTTAATATACCTTAGCCCTGTTAGCTGAATAACTGTCCTGCTGCTTGCTTTGACAACAAGGTTGATTAGCAAGGTGGCAAACCAATATAATGTAAAATAGAAAGTCGCATCATATTGATTTACCTGGACTTTTACATTTTATTGTAGCTAGTTAAAAGTGTTGTGTGACTTCAGTAAATGTTTTAGCGGCATTCAGGAAAAGTCGGCTGTTAGCCAAAAGCTGTAATACCCGCTATGTTGGCGCATGCATGCTAACGCGACTTGGTAATAACATTGTCATGAAACAATGGTTAGTACAGGGCGTAAATAAATACCGTTTTACAAAATGGTGGCAGGATTCAAGCGTGTCTCACCCGTATTTCATTCTTATCACTGCCATCATCGCAGTCTTTCCCTCCGCGTTTCTTCTGCTGCTGTAGCTGTAAAGTCTCGAAAGTCTTGAGCAGCTCCTCTTCCCTCAGACTGTGAGCATGGTTCCTGGAGGCGAAGCTCTCCAGCAGCTCAAGCACTTTCACTATCCTCGGCACCAGACCCTCGACGCTCTGTTTGCCGTAGCCGTCGATGAGCTTCTCCACCTCGGCGCCGATTAGCTTGGCTATTTCATAAACATCATCGACGGTTAGGGCGGAAAACGTCCTGTCAAAGCAGCCGTGGGAGCTCCTGCTCTCCGCGTCCACCTCCATGTCAGACTCCCTACAGCTACTCACATGCAGTTACACGTGAAAGTGAAAACTGCGAAAACTTACAAACGAGCTTGTTACTGTATGATTCAACGCGCCAGCACTATTTTTGTCCTCCTGCTCCTGTTCCGACACTTTAAATATTTACTGTTCACATCACGCAGCCAACTAAAACAGTCCGCTTGTAGAACAAGGCTGGACAGTGCTACTGGATCCTCCTCCTCTTCAGACCAACCAGAGCAGAAGCATGCACCAACTTGACTTAATGCAGACTGATGCACCCAGCAGAGCATGAAGACTAGACTTCCTTTAAAAATCTGCAGCTGAAAACTAGCAATCTATAAGCAATACAGTATATAACAGAACCACAGGAGGGAAATCTGCTTATTGAGCTGATCCTAATCCTGATGAATTATAGTGACTTTGACATTTGGACTCTAAAAGAGGAAGTAAAGGAAAATGTCCCTCAATTACAATGAGAATGTGTTTAAATGCTGCACTTCCTCTTTGCTTAACCACATTTACATTTCAGAGACAAAGCATACAACAAGTCTGAACAGTTTATAAAAAATGTGATTTTTATTTTAATCCAGGGAGCAATATCACAAGAAGTACAGTTGAACACAATATCCAAATACAACTGGTATGAAAATGCAACTTTTGATTTCATTGATGAGATAAGGAAGTAGATGTTTAACTTTCTCAAATATTGTCAAATATTTAACAGAGTCCTGAAAGCTACAAGCAAATGCAAATATGAAAAGAATTACAAGAAGCCACAAAAATCCACTATGTATTAAGAGTCTTACTGTAATAAAAGACAGAAGGGGAACAAAATGTATGAAAAAAAAAATCTTAAAAGCTCCAAAAGCCTTTACATAAGAATCCTCAAACATCAGTTACATATGCTCAAAAGAAATATTACAGGGACATCTCTGGACTGGTTCTTCATAATTCTCAGAGCTATCTACAAAAAAAAAGTTGAAGATTCTGCCTCTTAGGCGTACATATCCTCACGATCAGCATTGTAAATTTCACCCTCCTGCAGCGAGGCGAAGTTTAAGAAGTGCGAAGGCCGATGGACTTCATGGTAGAACTCTTTGGGGTTAGCCAGCTGCAGGTCGAACTTCATGTTGGGATCGTGGCGCACACCTGGTAACAAAATCATCATTTTAATTCACCTCCTTCAGCATTTGTACACTTAAATAACCCACTTTGAATACCAAATAAACCAACCAGTCTTTTCAAATATAAAAAAGTAAAAGACTGAAGCTACTGACCCATGAAGTTGTAGTTCCAGGAGACTTGTCCAGGCACCATGAAGAAGCCCAAGAAGCGATCAGAGAGCAGCATCTGAACCCTCTCATAGTGAGATGGTAGGTAACCTTTAGGGTTGTTACCCTTGTCAGTGTTCTGGCGACCCCATTCATACCCGCTGGGTGTCAGCTTGTAGGCTGTGAGCGTGCATGAGCCAGGTGTGAAGCTGAAAACGACAGATAAAATGCTTTTTAAGTAACTAAACTAAAATATAGAGGTTACATCTCTGTAAACTGCATTAGCAAGTTTGTCATCTTAAAGTGATAATATGCAACTTTTTCATATTTTTAAATCTTTTCCTTGAGCCAGTCTGTGCTAATATGACCCTTTACAGGGTTAATGAAAAGTCACTTAGCCCCATCTGGTGATTAGATCCGGAATACCACGATTGCAAGATCTCCATCGCCGTCACGGTACCCAGGAAGTCACGTGTCTCACGAGGGTTAGGCTAACCCAAAGTGGCTAGCTGTTATGCTAGCACTGGAGAGTTTTTAGCTCATGATTCCTGATTTTTTTTCAATCTCTCCCTGCTTGAACACAGCTGATTTCTTTGAAGGAGTAAATAACCGCTCCTGTAGAAAACTATGAAGGCTGAGGAGACATGTCAACAGGTAGATTTAGGCGTTTAGAAGCTGAAACAATATGCTAACTTGTGTAATGAAGTGATTTAAAACGGACACCAGAGGGACTCCAAAACAAGCAAAACTGCATATTATCACTTTAAAACAGAGTTTGAATCCATTTTTATTTGCTGCTGATTTTCTAAAGTCTGGTAAGTATTTAGAATGAAACTGGCTCCAGATCATACAGCGGTTTCTGTTTTAAATGAGAACAGGCATCTTGAAATGAAAAGTACCTGCAAGTGATTATGATGGTTTTTTCTCCATCCCACGATGGGTTATCAGCCATGACCTTGGCGTGGGTTGTGACATCCTGTGGAGACAGCTGGGGTGACTCGTTAGGCTGCGTGTGGATCCAACCAAGGGGCTCCATTTCCTGATCAAGCAAAGATATATACACATATTTAAACTCTCACAATCCCATTTAACAGATATTTATCATAAATTAGTTGTGCGAATCTTACTTTAAGATATTCATGAGCTGGAAGCTGGTTGGGCAGGTGGACAGTCTGATGTGTCCCCCACTGAGGTACCATGACGATACAACGGATCTCCTTCACCTGGGGGTTGTCTGGTGGGCTGGTGCCGTACAGGTAACCTGCAATCTAGAACACCACAACAAAGATAGCAATAACCCAGGAAACTTTATTATTATTCTGCAAAAACATGACAAAGAAAAGTTATGTAGTACTGTAAAATTATATAATGAATAAATCAAAATGATAAAGTAATGAATTCATACTTGTGCCCGTAGATCTGAGATGCAGATGAACTTCTTGAGAACGTTTTTGGGTAGAATGTAGGTGTAACCCGTCTCCTTGATGTCATCAGATGACACATAGATGTGGTTGGTTCGGAGATGGAGGTTGGCAGCAGATATGGCCCTAATGAAAAAAGAGGAGCAGAAATAAAAACTCATCTTTAACTATATAATTATTAATATTTAAAATGTAAAACTGAGCGCTTGCATACCTGACTCTCCACTCAGTCTTAGAAGAGAAGGTCTGTGTCTCGTAGTTTGAGGTGGTGGAGGTGATGATCTCGTCTCCGTGCTTGTTGACAGTGCGGGTCTGTGTGGCGGTGAGCTGCGACTGTTCTTTGGTCTGTTTTTCAATCTCAGCAATTTGCTGACGCTGCTGCGATGGGGCTGAGATCTCCATACCCAGGATGATGTCACGGATCTCCGACTGGGTCAGAGAGGCCACGTTCACACTGGACACAGATTAAAAAAGGTTTTTACTACAAAATGCATCTACCTTCAAAGAAAGCAAGATGTTTTAAATATAAACTATATGCTGAATGAATCAACTTAAAACCACTCTTACTTGTTCTTTTTGCCATAATCAGCCAGAATGAGATCTTTGAGCTGCACTTCCACCTTGATCCACTCTTCATCGGTGAGTGTGGGCCAGATGTGATGAGGCTCAGTGATGGTCGTTTTATCTGGTTTCAGAATCACCTTGGCACGGTCGTTATTGACGTGGAGGGCTCTGAGAATCAGGATGAGACGGGAGAAGGCCTAGAAATGGAAACAATAAAACAAACTATTTACACAGGGAAGTGAGTGGATGTTACAAAAATTAAACAGAACTCCAACTGTGTTAGATCAATTTCAAGTCCTGAGTGTTGTTTAATGCTGCTTTGTGTCCTTTAAGGTGTGAAACTCACTGTGTAGGACGAGATGGTCTTCAGCCAATCATCATAGAGGTTAAACAGCACCATCTGTGGTTCTGTTGCCTTCAGGATCAGGTCTCCAAACTTCTCCACCTTCAGACAGGCCTGGAAGGGCAGCTGCAGCTCTGAACCTTTGATCACGATGTTGGGGAAGTCAAGCAAGTGGACCTAAACACAAATCAAACGCAACTTAACACAGAGTAGTTTGACTTTTGAAAGTCTTTGGAGTTGATCCTTCAAATCTTGGAAACGTTAGAGCAGTTATAAGCATCCCGTCTCACCTCCAGAGGGTCCAACATGCCCTTCCTGGTTACAATGATCTGTTTTGGCTGCTCTTCCACAGGGAGGGAGCGAATAAGAGCAGCAACTTCTTCAGCTGTTTTCCATTTGGCCAGCTACAGGATTAAAAAGATTATGTTTATTCAGCAAAAGTAAATCTTATAATGCAACTAAAAATTCTAAGCAATGCAAGAAAAAACAAAATGTAACATAAAATGTAACTTTCTCAAACAAATATTAGACAATAGTAAATGATTTCATGACACAGAGGAGTCAAAATCTTGGTACCTGTCCCAGACGTTTCTGTCCAGCCCACACAGACGTGTGAATGATCTTGAGGAAGAGTTGTCCAGTCCTGGGGTTGAAGATGAAAATGGCTCCATTGATGGGCTTTGTGGTCAAGTTTCCCTCAAAAGTCTGTTTGAACAGATGAGGCATAAATGTGACATGATTCAAATTATTGTTTAATTTTACTTATTTCTGAGCAGAAGCAACATTTTTTAACACTTAAAGGCATACTCAGTAGCCAGGTAAACAATGTAGCTTTTAGCGTTTTTTTAAAGCCTCTTAACAACGTTCCAACATAGTATAGCCATAAATATATTGTGGAGATAAAAAAAAACCCCGAAAGAAATCAATAAAGTAGTTGTCCCGCAGTTCTCTAAAAACTTCAGCCAATCCTATCGTTCGACCAAACGATAGGATTGGACAATCCAGCTGTCTGTCTGCCGCATTTCCGCACTGCTTGGAATCACCAACAATCCGCCCGGACACATTTTCCGTCTGAACATCCCGGAAGTGAAAGGAGGACAGAATTAGCCAGTGGTCAGTGCTTTCATTTTAAGATAAAAATACCAGAGTCCCCCAAAAAACACCTTTTCAGCTAGCAGAAAACTAAAACCGTTTGGAGGTGAAAAGAGGAAAAGCTGGGGGAACATTTATACGGCTGAAGTTAGACTCTGCATTGTTATTGTCGCAAAACGGGGTCCAATGTCCGCGGGAGGCTGGCATTACAGATTATACCCGACGGGAGGGGTGAGTGCTCCGAGTCGTGTTTCTGTAAGCTAGCTAGCGAGACCTAGCTTGTTTACTTGGTTACTGAGTATGGCTTTAATAAAAACAAATTCAGTCCACAACAACAGTTCTCACCTTGTGGATGGTGACTCTGTACACGTTTGTGTCATCCACAAACCAGATGATCTGGTTGGAGAAGAGTTCACCGTAGTTCTGTGAGGACAGGTAAGGCTCTGTGGGCTCTGAGGAGTACAGCTGAAGACCTTTGCGGATGCGCTCCCGGAGCACATACAGAGCGGGGTTGGCCTTCATGATTTTAGCCATGGCCTGCTGGATCAGAGGCTTGCTTCCTGGGAACCAGTTACCATATGCACTGAAGAAGAAAAACCAAACAAAGTCTATTATTTTCACACAAACTGACAAAAAATTCAGAAATCATATAAGTTTATGTATATTCAACAAATCATTTAAATCCTTGCCAGTACTGTTGAGCCATGTACAGGAATTTAGGAAACTTGTGTGAAGACTTTAAGGGCGACTGAGAAACATTTGTGTAAACATTAACAAGCAGATGTTAAAATCCAGGAAATGCTTCCAACAACCGCTTAAGATCGAAAACATGTAGAGCTATGATAAAAGTATGAATTTAGGAATATCACCAACTGGCTTATTAGTTCATCAGTGAATAAACTAAATTTTGTAAATAGCACAACAGTTTAAGTAATAACTTAAAGTGAAAGACAAAAATTTGTGACCAAAACAATCCCCACCTGTGAAGGTTGTAAGCCAGATCTATAGCAATGAGCACTCCGGTGGGAGAGGGGTAGATACTCATGTTGTCTGTGGTGTAGTCCAGGAATTTGGCCCTAGCGTAGCGCTCGATGTCGTGAGAGTCATAGTCTCCCCATCGGAGCTGAATGTCAATCCAGTATTTCTGAGTGGTGGTGCTGTCCATCACATCCCTGTGAGAGGTTTGGCTCGTTATTTCACACAAACGCTAAAACCATCTTCACGTGTATCAGGTAACGTAATAAACAGCTTTAATCATTTCTAACCTTGTCAGAATTAATACTTTGTGTGAATATTAAAACACTTACTTTGAGTCAGCGAGCAGAGACGGTCGGGAGACGTTCCACTTGTATGATGCAAAGAGGAGGATGTCTGCACAGGATGAGTTCATCTTGTAGGACTTCCTGGGATGGATGGTCTCCTTCTGCACAGTCTCAATCTCCAAAGCATCCAACTCTTGATCAAACACCTGACAACCAAAAACATTTATTCAATCTATTAGAAAAGGCAAACATTTGTTTTTGTACTTCTGGATGAAAATGTTTTGGGTTTGTGTGTGAAAATCAGAACTCACCTGACAGAGATCCATGACAATGCTCTCATGAATCTTTTGCCACAAGTGAGCCCTGAAGATCTGAATAAGGGAGATCTTCAGCGTGGGGATCTTGCCGTGCATGAAGATTCCAGTCAAGTCAAGCTGCACTTGGAAACCCACATACACCTATAGACAGAAAAGAAATATTGTAAAATCATGCAGCTATACTTAAATAACTGAGGCATTGTTTTCCTAACAGCTGATATTCATACTAACGTTTGCTCTGTTGATGGTGGGCGACCACCAGAGAGTAAACCGACGGTTGGGGATTTGGTTGAGACCAGACCTCTGAGCATTTGTCAGCTTCTTCCATTTCATAGACTCTTCAAAGCCACTGGCCTTTTCCCTAAAGCCCAGAAAGACATGCTGTTTTTCAATACATTCACAAAAGTATAAAACAACACACATTTGTGGCCATTTTGCATCTAGAAGGAAAAACCAATACACTGTAATGACCGTAAAGTGAACATAAAACAGAAGAACTACCGTTTCAAGTAGTGTTGCTCTCTTCTACTGAATTGTCACCTTAAATGCACCACCATCTTTAATTTTGTTCAAGTGCTCTCACCAGAAGAGACCCTCCCAGGTGGGGAAATAAGTGCCTTTGAAGAGCGTGTGCTCCAAGATGCCCTCCACACCGCCCAGAGCCTGGATCATGTCTGTACGGTAGTTGTTCAGGTTCCAGAGTTTACCGTCGTGCCTCTGGTGAGTCCACCAGAACGGATTCTGCTTCAGTACCTGCAGACAAAAAACACGAATATGACTACAAGGCGAACTTTAGCTTTTACTGCAAAAAAAAAAAAACCCGCCATCTGGAGTTAATGGACCTTTTAAAATCTAAATTTAATCCGTTTAGGCTTGAAAACTCATTTTAAAATATTTTGTTACAAAGAAAAAAATTGTCAAACATTATTTTTCCAAATTTTATTTCTTCATGAACACACCTCACCAGCTTCATCATACCTGATACTGTTTAAAATCAGTCCTGACTCTCCAGCCTTTGTCATAGGCCAGCGTGTGTCTGTCCTTCTGGAAAAGAGTGTTGATCCGGGGAATTCCTCTGTCCCAAGAGTCCTCCAAATCCTCCAGAGTAAGACGCCTGAACAAAACAAAAACAACATACTGTTACTGACGTAAATCAAATTAAATAAGCAAAGACGAGTAGTTCTTAATTACTGAAATTGTTGACAATTCAAAAAAATGTTAGCATTCAGGGTGTACCTGTTCTGGGCAATAGCCTCCTGTCTCTTCAGGGCGTACTCAGCCCAGACTCTCTGAGAGTCAATGAACTCGCTCTCCCATGGCTGGATGTAACGATACAAGTTAGGAATGAGCTGGTCTTCTTCATGGCTCATTCCAGACCTGAAGTGGGTGATGCCAACATCCGTCTGCTTGGACCACCTGATGACATAAGAAAATAAGCATTAAAATAGATTGTTCAGGCTACTTGAACAGAGGTTTGAGTAAATTCACAGAGAAGGGATAAGTTATCATAGAGCTGCATGGGTCTTACCGCAGGTCTGACTGTGGGATGAGCACGTGACCCATGGACAACATGCCAAGACCTCCCAACTCTTTGGGGGTGTAGAAGACCACAGGAGGGAAACGGCTGGGCATTTTGGAGTTGAGGCCGATCTTGATACGTGTCTGAATCTTGTTCTCACATTTCACCAGCAGGTCCAGGAGCTCCTGTGTGTTGACCACAGCTTCACGGAAGTACGTCATCAGACCAATCAGAGCTGTGTTCCATTTGTTTACAATCTGTAAAGAAAAACAAAATACACTTTGTAAATAAGGCTCCTTTCTTTTTCCTTGTCTTTAGTTGATGAGAGTAAATAGCTCATACGACCTTGGTGAAGGTGGTAGATCCAGAAGCCATCAGGATCTGACGCACTCTGTTGTGGAAGCGCTGCATTGATTCATCATCCACACGCAGGAAACACTGTGCTGTCCTCTCTTTAGTTATCTGCACCAGAGCATGAAAAAAACTTCAGAATCTTAAAATAAGTAAATGAGGGGGGTTTGCATTTAGGAAATAGCCATTTGTCCCAGGAGCCCAGTCACTTAAGCCAACAAAGCACTTTTTAGTTTCCCGTTGTGCCTCCTCACCTCATTCTGCAGGTTCCAGACACCATCTTTGTGAGTGAACTCTTCATAGCTGGTGCGACACTTCGGGAGGATTCGGCACTCAAAGCCACACATGTTGAAGAGCAGGTTAGGGTTGTCTTTGCTGTAGACTGACACAAAGCTGTTCTCCCACTGGACTGTGGTCACAGATCTCGGCAGTCTATTCTTGATGTCCCAGAACACTGCTCGCCCACTGAGATTAAAGAATAGACTTGTTTCAAGCTCTGTTTCAAATCTCAGGCAAAAATTTTACATTTAACGGCATCAAAATAATCAAACTACTGGTTGTATAACAAAACATTTAGGTATAAACTCACAGATTGACATCGTGCTTCATCAGTCGCATGCGGGCATCACGAGGCCAGCACTTCTTGTTGTTGTAGCCCACTATGTTCTCATTGTTGGGATCTGGATGCTCCGTCAGGTAACGCTGAATCAGATCTCTGGCCTCATCAGCAGAAAACCTGGGAAACAAAATGTCACAATTTTGACTTTTGGGCCAAGCAAAGAAATACAAGTTAGAAAAAGTTATCTTCTGTTGGTTACTGAATCCCACCTGAAGAAGATGTGTATGCGGTCAATGTAACGACAGTACAGTCTGATAGGATGGGCAGACTCTGTGGCGGTGTCTTGAAAACTGAGGAAGTCATTAGGCATCTGAGGCGGGCCAGCCATCTCACTGGCACGGTGTAAACCAAGCACCAGCAGGTCCATCACAAGGCCGTAATACTGAACAATGAAGGAAGCAAACTGGAGCCCCCTAATGATGCCGTAGGAGTTGGTGTGGTTCATGTCCTACGTGAAAGACGGGGTGGGAAAGGACATCCATTTAACTCAAACGTCAATAAAAACATGGCAGAAATAAAACAGATGTTCTAACAGTAAATAGCGATTACTTTGTAGTTGATGACCACGTTGTTCTTGGCTGTCATGTAATCAGCGATGTTGTGGTCAACAATAAGACGCAGCAGCCTGTTGAGCAACGTCAGATCAATCTTCTCGTACATCTTCTCAAAGCGAGACTCCAGCATCACGTTGCACTCTCCTTCTCCAGTTTCCCACACGTCTTGCAAGTTGTTGATGCCTGAGAATAAAGAAAAACTATTAGAGTTTAGGCTTTTGAAAACTGGTGATATTTCTTAACCATTATTTTCACTTCAGAAAATAAAGCCCAGAATGGATGCTACCTTGGCACCACTTGTAGACCAGCAGCGGTGGCGGTTCAGTGTCAGCAGGTTTGATCCACGGTGGGAAAAGACGCCTCTTGTCTGCCTCATACCACAGGTACTGGTCCAGGTAGGCGTCGGTGATCTTCTCCAAAGGTTCCACATCATACACAGGCACAAGGTGGCTGTACAAGTCCATGAACTCAATACCAACCTGCATAAGAAGAAAATGTCCTGATACTGGTAGAACAATCAAATATGACGAGTAACAACATCTATTCAAACTGACCTGATGAATTAAAAAGAAAAAGCTTAGAAGAAATTATCTTTTAATGTTTTGTTCCTTAACATTGTGTTTTGAGGATGAAGTATCACTATCAAGTATTAGTACAATTCTCTAAATATCTGCACTTCTTTGTGCTGACCTCCTTGAATGCTCTCTGTGTGAGCAGGTGACGTTTGATCCTGGAGAGGGCTTCGTGAGGGTTGTCGTAGGCCTGCTCTATCAGACCCAGCTCCTCCCTCTGACTCTGGTTCAGACGAGACTTCACACTTTAAAATACAAATTTAATGATTAAACACTGGACAAACACACAATCTGATGAAGATAGTCATGTTCTGAATATATTTACCTGTATGCCTCTTTGAGCCTCTCCAGAGCCAGGATCAGCAGCTTTGTGTCATGTTTGTAAGACAGAGGGGGGAAAGGAATGGGAGAGAACCGCCGACTCTCCAGCCAGTGCACCGTGGTGGTGTAGATGGCCACAGCTTCTTCTGCTGTGATGTAGGGACCATCCTGAAGGAAGAAAATAAGAAAGGTTTGAAAGTCTTCAGCGGCATTAAGGACAACATTTGACATTAAGATTCAAATTTATCAATTTGATTCAGTGAATTAGCCAATAGTTCTAATAGAATGACTCAGTATCTGAACAGTGAGGGGCCAGCTGCAGCTGCAGGCAGCGATAAAAGAGACACCATTCACTTTTATATCCCTCTGGTTCTTACGCACAGGCAAGCTGACCAATGCAAGTGCGCCTTTGTGAGAGGACTTAACAGGGTTTTTTAAAAACCTGCTTCAAAAAATGTGTTAAAATTTTCATTATAAAGTGGTATATGAAGCTAATTGTAAATAAACTAATTCCAACAGTTTTAAGCACCAGAAGAGAAAAGATAGAGCATTTTTCCACTTTACCTTCAGATAGTTGTGCTGTCTTTCCTGCTCAGCTTTCAGGTACAGACGGGTCAGCCTGCCCAGGTTCTTCTTGCACACCGTCTTGTCCACTGTGGCTCCACGACGAATACGCTCACGATTGTAGTGAGCTGTGTTTGTCCACCAGTCAGCTTTGGCCTTCACGTAACGCAGGATCATGTTCTCAATGGGAGTTGGAAGGCCAGGTACCTGAAAGAAGAAGAATCTGTACTTTATACATTTATGTTTCATCTCAAAACAAACAAGTTTGAATAAGTTTTCCGTTACTGTAAAAGTTTTAAACTAAGAAAACCTTTTAAAATTCTTGTCCACCACTAAACCATACAAATGGTGCAAGTCAAATGTGACGTGACTAAAGGTTTTATGACTACATTTTCCTAAATCAGGACTCTTACACTTTTGCCCAAATCAATTTCAAGGCGAGCTGAAGAAAAACACTACTAAACTCAGCAACAGGCACAGTACACATCATCTCTGTGAGGCACTGACCTTCCATGGGATGTTTGCTTTCCAGCACCTCCAGGACTCACTGAGGTGCTGCAGGATGGTTCTGGCCTTGTTTTGTTTGATTCCTTCAGGCATCATATCCAGGATGTCGTGCATCACAGCAGCACGCAACTCCAGATCAAAGTGGGACTCCACACGCTGTTTGGTCACCGTCTTGGCCACGCCCTTTGAGTGACGTCCTGTTGAGACAACCAGGAGAAAGCTAAATAAAGAGGCTCTTTTCCATCTACCAATTACCTCTGTGTGCACTAAAACACTCTGATTAAAAGGAGTATATGATACCATACCTTCAAACTGCCTGGCAAGAAGATTCCCAAGCCACCTCTCCAACAGTGGAGTAATGCCTCTCATGAAGAAGAGCCACACTCTCCAGCCAGGGGCCCAGAAGCCACAACCTGGACCTTTGCCCACAGGACCCTGAACAAAAACACATAAAAGACAACAGAATCTATCTTTAGAGTGTCAAAATAAGATTTTATTTTGTAATTAAAAAAGACATTATTTAAAAGTTAACAGATTATTTTATGTACAGAAATAATTCAAAGGGACCACATCTACTTACGGTGTTGAACCTGTAGTAGATGAGATGTTTCAGGTCCTTGCACATCCGGATTTGCCTCATCAGCTTGTACTTGTAGCGGTACATGCCGGTCAACTGACCTACGTGAGCAAAGATGTACTGCAGCCCATCAGCCAACTACAGCACAGAAATAAAGCACAAGGTCATCATGTGAAAGTATGAAAAACATTCAACTAATGCTAAAATAAAGAAGCTGCAGACACTTTCTGACAATCAAGATGAGATCAAGTTTTAAATGATTTAAACAGCCCCCCAAAATATTTCCTGTTTAATGCTGAAGTAGTGAAAACTTTGATAGAAAATGTTTCATTTGACAATTACAGAGTAAAGTCTTCAACTTATGTCAAATTACTCAGAAAAACTCTGCAGCTCAAACAGTCAACAATAAGCTATCTGCATTATAAACAGACAATATAGAATGAGCAAAGAAACTGTCCAAACCAACCTGAAAAGCATCAACGTTCCCCAGTCTGTACTGAACGTGGCTGTCCACCACCAGCTTGCTGAGGCGTAGCACCTCTCTGCACAGATGGAAAGCATTGCCAAATCTGGACTTCTTTCGCTCCTGAAGGACAAAAAACAAAAAAACTGTTTTTCAAAACTGATGGAAATGGTAAAGAGCTCTTTTAACAATAAAATTAGCTTTCAAACTTTAAACTCTTTTCACACAGTCCTTTTTTTCCTTTATATTTTCACAGAAACAATATTCAACATTATACAGGCGACAGTGGTGCAGTGGCAAGAGAGCTCGCCTCCCATGTCAGAGAGCGCGGGTTCAAACCCCGGCCCGGCCATGTGTCGAAGTATCCTTGGGCAAGATAGTGAACCTCCCGGGTGCCAATGGCTGCCCACTGCTTCCTCAGGGATGGGTTAAATACAGAGGACAAATCCACTACGTTGTACTAAGGTATATACGCAAGTGGCCCCAAATACCCCTTTCCTTTCCTTTCCTTTCCTAAACAAGTGAATCTGCCTTTGAGATTGTACCTTTGTAGTCAGTGTCTTGACAGGTTTCAGGTTGAAGTTGTAGTCCAGATGCAGGTAGTTGAGGTTCTTACGATGAATCAGCAGATTGAGCATGTTGTAGCCCTGTCTGCACACCTGCAGGCCGACCTCCACCCAGTCCAGCTTGGTGGACTGAAAGAACTTTGTAGCTTTGAAGGAGCGGAACAGATACCTGTAAAACAACAGAGACAGAAACTTTACCAAAAAAATACAACAAATGAGGAAAGGTAGCTTGAAATCAAGAGACAAATTAACACGAATATAAAACTACATCTAGTGATAGTCACCTCTTCTTCTGAGCCTTGGGTGGTCTGTGTTTGAGAGCATTGAGGACATAGTACTTCAGCAGTTTCTGGTACGAAACGCGCACTTTAACTGGCTGCCCTGCAGGACAATGCTCTCTGTACCTGTAGAATGTGTTAAAATCATTTAAAGTTTCTCAAAAGATAGAATACATCTGTTCAGATTCTTAATCTGCTCAACCCGATGGTTGTTAGCTTACCAGTTCTTGACCAGGGGGATATCAATGGCGCGTCTTGTGCGGCCAGAGCGGAGGTTGAAGGGTCTTGGAGCCCAAAGCAGAGCAATGCCATTGGCTGTGTTGTCAGTGTAGAGTGGGGTCTCTTTGAGGAAGGGCTCCACGTACTCGGGAAGCTCAAACTCCTCATCCTCATCTGGGAGGGGCTCCTGACTCTGAGTGCAAACAAGCAAAATATTTATTCACGAGTCCCTGCTTTTAAAAAAGTTATGATTTATCAAAATTAGTGATAACAAAAGCAAGAAAATGTATTATTTTTCAATATCTGAATGGTAAGGAGTAATCTGCAGTTGCAGCCAGAAATAAAGTAAAAAGACTACCATTCATGTTATTATCCCTCTTGTTCTTACGCACAGGCAGGCAGGCCAATGCAAGTGCGCCTTTGTAAGAGGACTTGATAAAAATTTGCAAACTTATTTGAAAATGGCAAACCTTGACAGAGTGTCTGTGAGAGATGGGGTTGATCAGTGGGTCAAAGTAGAAAGCAGGAAGATCTGGATCCTCGGTTTTGATAAACACCACATTTGGTGTGTGGTACCTGCAAAATAAACAAAAAAGTGTCTAGTTTATG
The DNA here is from genome assembly GCA_006937965.1 of Callopanchax toddi. Taxonomy (NCBI): domain Eukaryota; kingdom Metazoa; phylum Chordata; class Actinopteri; order Cyprinodontiformes; family Nothobranchiidae; genus Callopanchax; species Callopanchax toddi. The sequence continues at coordinate 2,137,529 of SSNR01000070.1, read as the reverse complement.
AGATGATAGCAGCTAGTTTCTTGACATGATGAGGAATAACATTACTTCACTTATTTCACCAAAATAAAAAAATGGTTCAATTGGTTTTTATTTTAGAAAATTGTGGCTTATTCGGTTCTTACCAGGTGAGGTGCACATGATGTGGCAAGTTGTTGTACAGGTAGGGGAACGCAATTTTGTACTCTGTCCTGATGGGCTGACGGATGATGATTTTGTTTATGTCATTGAACTCGTTCCAGTCTTCATCCCTGCAAGAAAACAAACAAAAACAAAACATTAAGCTAAGAGACAAAACACAGAAAATCTATTTTTATTTGACTGTAAAACTGAAACAAATTTTTATTTAAAAAAATTATAAAAGCAGCAAATCTGACAAATGTATTCATGTTTGCAATAAAAAAATTCTAGTTTCACACTTCAACAAAAACCATTGCTTTTTAAAGATCCTCTTAGGCAAGAAAAAATATTAGTTGTCTATAATTTTGAACAAAAAGGAGCTACTTACTGGAGGTTAATGTCTCTGACCAGTGGCTCAAACTTTGGTCCTCCTGGGATGGCCATGTTCAAAGCCTTTGAAGTGAAGAAGGCCTTGAGGTCAAACAGATAAAAGTAGTTAAAATCCACCAAGTCTGTCATAAGCTGATTGGCCAAACGGTACAGCGTTGACATCATGGGCAGTGTGAACTGCCAGCGACGATAGGTGGTTCCATTCACAAACCTGAATAAGATACAAACAAATAAGCTTAGTTACTCAAGTCAAACACCCCCTATGTTTTTAATGTTATATAAAATATATATAAAAGTTGTATCTTTTATTTTAAATACTCACTTGGTGTTGTCTTTGAGAGGCTGGTGTTCATAGAACCAATCCACAACTGAAGAGTCTTCCTCAGTATCAAGCTCCATTTGGATGGCCTCCAGAGGTTCCACATCAAGGATGTTGTCAGCATAGTCCAGTGGCGGCTCCTCATCATCAAATGGTGGAAAGCGCATCCTTTTGAAGTGTCGTCGATCACGTTTCTCACGCCGCATCATGATCCACATGGTGCTGAAATATTTTAAGGAATACCACTGACCATTAATTCAAAATTAACATTACTGTGCAGACTCCATCTTAAAAGTTAAAAATCAAACAAGTCAACTTAGAAAAAATAAACTACATAAAAATGTTTTTAAAAATATATGTACTGTAATGCCAAACTCTCTCTTACCCCCACTGGGAAATGTAGACTGGCTCAATTACCCATGGGATTTCATTCACAAAGGAAATGGCTCCAGTGATGTGGTAGAGCACAGGAACATCTCGGATCTGTTCCCAGGGCATCGGCATGTTTTCCAGCAGCTTCAGCACTGCGTGGGGCATATACTTGAGTGCACTGCAAAAACATTCAAATGCATAAAATGAGCTCTAACGGTGGTAAAGACCAGGCAGCAGATCAATTTAACAATTAGAGAAAAAAAAGTGTAAACAGTTTCAAAATTACATTACGCTGCATTAAAGCAACTTAAAACTTAAACTTGCATTGCATAATATGTTTGTGGGGACGGCTACCCAGAATATAACTAAAAACATTAAAGCTTTCAGCATTAATATATAAGTAAGATTTCTTTGTACCCAAGGTAGACTCTTTTGTCATGGCGAAACTTTCTGTTGGTCATGTCTCCATGGTCCCTGATGATTTTACGAACATGTTCAGGAGGCATGTCTTCCTTCTGGGCATCCACAAAGCCAAACTTTCTCTTTTCTGCATAGCGCTTGGCCTGCAACTGCTGCCATTTCCTTGCTGTAAAATTAGGAGACGTCTTGTTAATAATTTCATAAATGTGTGCAAATAAAACCCATCTGTGCTGTAATGTGCTACATTGAACCAAATAATTACCTTTTTCTTGTAGTTTTTCCTCAGACATGTAGTCTGGAACCGGTGCAGGAGGTGGGATGACCGGGGAAACACCTGGAGGGACAACCGGGACAACTGGAGGCACACCTGGTGGCATCCCAGGAAGGATGCCTCTGTAAGGATAGGGGCCTGCCATGGTGCCTCACTGATTGAAACAGAAGGTCCAAACACAGAAATGCTACACTTTATTTAGAGTGAAAACATGTTTTAACACAAGATTTGCTCTTTTGTTAAACAGAAGTAATTGCATATTAAAAAGACGTGTTTACAAAAAAAACTCTGAACAGTACAAATTTCGACTAATCCCTATCCATTTTATTTGAAAACATAACCCATTTTACTTTTTAAAACAAAGTTTAGGCACAGCAGCTTGTTTGCACACGTTAGCTCAAACATGGCTTCCTAAGCGGCAACACACACAATGCTTTCAAACCTCCAAAACTTCACGTAACTCGCATCTCAAAATGTGAAAAACTCACAACATGATTTTTTAAAACCATTATCTAACAAAAGTAGATTTAAAATCGACTTCATATCAAATGATGAAAGTACTTCAGAATCTTATTTACAGGCCCAGCATGGAGGGGAAGCTAGGTGCTGATAGCTAACATCAGCTAAATGCTAAAGGATGCACGTTAAGTAACAACAATTACGCAAACTGTATAAAATATCGCACACCACGGTACCTTTGCTCCAACGGCAAGTTGTGTACTTTACAAACACCCTCGATCCACTTACAATCAAAAACTACAACATTCCTCTCTTTTCTGTGGCCGTATCGTGCTTTTTTCCGCGTCAATGAAAGCTGTTCACAGAGCTAACCCACGACGGTAACCCCACGATCTACGTACTTCTGTAAGATTCACAGAAAATCTACGCCGAATGTGTTGTTTCCTATATATTCAACGTCGGTTTTTTTACGGAAATTACGCCAAGAAGGTTGCGTAAATATTGAGCAAGCGCAAAGTAGCGAATACCCGGATGATGTTGGCAGATCATTTCCGGCGCACTGCTGACCCCTTTAGTCTTGGAGTGTAGCCCAGTACATTATTATTTACTTGCACACACTTTACATGCCTTTTAAACATTTTTCATTAATCATTAGATACAGTCTTTCAGATACATTTATTTATTTTTATTGATAATTTACAAATTATTATTATTTCATTTATACATATGTGTGTGAGTAGGTATGTACATATATATGTATGTGTGCACTTGCATGTGTGTTTGCGTGTGTATGTATGCATACATATATATATATATATATATATATATATATATATATATGTGTGTGTATATATGTGTGTGTGTGTGTGTGTGTATGTATGTATGTATGTATGTATGTATGTATGTATGTATGTATGTAATTGTTCATTTTATTTGGTTTTTAGTCACTTGCTGTCTTGCTGTCCTTCAAATTTTGTTTGAAGGAGGACCTTCTCCATAACAAGATGTCTCATCTCAAGGGGTTGTAATCCAAAGCACAAGTTAAATAAATAAATATTGACATTGCCAACAACAAAGATACATTCTCAATATCGAGGAGAGAAAACAAACGAACAAAAAACCCTACTTGGTGTTTCATGTCATTTTTATATTTCACATATGCAAAAAAATAATAATAATAAATAAATAAAACAATAACCCTGAATGCATACAATAAAGTCAAAAAGTAAACTTCCTATGACAAAAAACTCTGCAGGATGGAGGAGAATTTTACTTCAGTGACATGTTTGCAAGCAGTGTTGTTCCTGACCACATGAAGCAGGATCCAGTCCTGTGGGGTGAAATAACACTTTAGTGAACTAAAAGGAAGCAGCACTAACAAAATAATCCTCTGACTACAGTTCATTTTTGTGTTTTCAGGAGAGGGAATGGGTGGCTCTCTGTTTTGGAAAGATCTTTTCTCTCTAGCCCACGACGTAGGCTTCAGTACTCCATTCCTCATGTCAGCAAGCCACATTAAAGTCCACAACACTGAGCTCAAGGCAAAAGCAGGTAACAAAAGATGACTCAAGAAACTAAAGTTTGACCAAATCTAAAACTGGACTTCTTGTTTCCAAGGTGATATCAGACACCTATAGGCTTTTTAAACTGCCTAATCATTCACAGAAGTCAAGTGCAACTGTGACCTATGAAGGAACTGTGTCCGAGTTTCCAGACCAGCTGGACTTTGACTCTTCACATTGTTTCAAGGTGACCAGGCCAATGCTAAAAAAGTCTTTTTATAAAATGTATTGCTCTAATAAAATGAAAATAAGTCTGATTTTAGGTCATATTGTTTTTGTGCAGAAAGATGTGATGGTGGAGGTAAATGTAGAGATGGCAGCGATCCTGCAGAATTCACGTTTCTGCACAGATTTTAAAATCCAGCCGTTAGACGAACTCAAGTCCAGCACAGACTCAACACCGCAGGTAGCTTGATTTCTGGGGAGGGGGTCTGGTTAAAATACTTTAAATCCTCAATGCCAACTGAAAGCTGTTGTTTTGAATCATTTTGAATGTATTAAAACATTTAGGAAATGTGTATGTTCTGATATTGGCAGATTACCCATTTTTGTGACCAACAGTATTTTTTTGTTTTCTCAGTTCTGCCACTTCGACCCATTTCTGTTGGCTGACAGACGAGATCTGTGGAACAGAACTGTGCTCCAAACGTCGTAACTACGGAACCAGCTGCACCCAGAGGAAATCTTTAGTAAAATAAAACCCAAACATCGTTTTAGTTTTTATTCTGGGTCATTCAGTTGTTAGATTATCTTTAAATTATCCCAGATGTCTCTTTAGCCACTGAAATACAATAAATTCATTTAATTCTGTTTTAAACCATAAAGGCTTCATTTATTACTTTATTTCAAGAAGTTTCAAAGTGAAGAAAATCATACCCACTATAATATGTATATATTATTTGTTCATAAATCAAATAAAAATAATTACTAAAGTACAGTATATTGAGGGGAAAAATATATACTGTATATATAATGAAAATAAATATATGTACATGTTTAAAAAAAAAAATTACCGGCTGCCCCGCGACCCTCTGTGGAGGATTAAGCGGCTACAGAAAATGGATGGATGGATGGATGGATGTTTAAAATCTCATATTCTAGGAAAACCAAGTGACTAAAAATGTGTCTTTAAGATCTTAAGAATTGGCAGCAGTTGAGAAAATAGTCATTTTTTTGAATGTGACGCATTTTAAGCTCAATAAGAAAATGCTTTCCTACATTACCTGCACTGATCAAACCTTAAAGTCCCTGAGTTTATCCACATGCAAAACTGAATGAGAGATTATTTGAAAACAACTTCTGACACCGAACAACAGCAACAACACTTGAGACCAGAGTGTTGATATAAAAACTAAACAAGACAGATTTAATCAGTTGTAGTTTATTGGAACAAGGCATTATAGTTAACATTTATTAAGTGGACAAATATAGATTTGTTAGTGTTTTAGACTGGTTATTCATTTAAATGTAAACACAGAACTACGTGTTTAATAAGACTAAACACAACAGAGTACCAACCACAACACGCTCCAGTAAACAATAACAAAACCAGAATATTACCATGTGTCTAAAAGAGCCTCAGTGCTTATTTAAAGAGCTCACTAAAGTAAGACTTTACCTGTAATTATATAGAAATATTCTAGTACTGACCTATATTGACTTTCTCGCAATAATTTTTTTATTGTTTAATTTACAGCCAAAAAACATAATAATGCTCACCAAAAGTCCCCTTTTACCGTAAAATATTAAAGTACCCAACCTGATAAAGCTATTAACGTCTCAGATGAGCACATTTGTGTAGAAATATACCTTTAATTTGTCTATTAAACATGTTTTTTCACATGGAAATATGGATGTGTGTGCTCTCATCCACCCACACGCTGGCTGTGTATGAAATAAGTAATACAAAAAAGTCAAAAAGAGTAACGTAATTAGCACCTTTTTATGTCTATTAAAGCTCAGGGTCAAAATATTTCCAGGTCCAATATTAATCATGCCTTTAACAATTTAAGAGTAATTTTTTTCAGTAATTTTTTTAACTGAAGAAAAAAAAAACAAGACACATTTTTGGTTTTCTCATAGGAAAATTTAACAAATATCTTAAATGTTTTGCTGATGAGCATTTTTTGCTTATGACAGGTAAAACACTAACATTTATAAATACAGATATTTAAATAAAGCTAGAAACTGAAAATCATCTTCCTAAAATAATCTAATTTACTTCTTATTTATTATTAAGGAATAAACATGTCAAATATCACGTGGACAAGAAATGGGAATGTTAGAAGTTTCCATTTACAAAAACTTCAAGTCAAAAGTGCAATTAAAAGATTTATCAAAAAGAAAAAAGAAAAAAGACACCAAAATCAAGGAGGGATCAGGTCTGTGTCCATCAGAACTTAAACTAGAGGCTCTTTTTGATGCTTAATTTTAGAACTGAGTGGAGCAGAAATGTTGGAGAATATTAAATTCCCTACAGTCACTATAACAGTACCATTAATACACTCAAATTCATGATCTTTTGATGAGAGGCACTGTATTTCACGCAAACCAGTTTTAACAAGGAATAAACAGACTAACACCACTTTAGAGTTTAAAGAGAAATCTAGTTACTCTTGAGTGTGCAATGAGCAAAATCAATAAAGCTTTCTGCTGCTATGGTAACAGCACTGTTAAGAAAGAACAGACAAGAGGTCTGAGTGGTTTTCCTGAGGCAATAGATGGAGCAATGTAAATTGAGCAATATAAGGGAAAGAAAACAAAGAAGAAGGCACCGTCCTCCACTGCTTGGAGGTACTGCTCCTGAAAACATCTGGTTACATCTGCAGCCAGCTCAGGTCATCAGATCTGCAGATTAGGGGATTAAAAACAGGAAGAAGCATGCAGACTTTTTATTCTTGAAATGTTAAAGATTACAATGAACGACGATATAGTGTTTACGAGCCCTAATGAGTAATGTAAACTTCACTTATAACTACAACTTAAAACTTGCATCTGCATGATGTTGACTTGCTGTTTTGGGTTATCGTCAAGTGTCACGAGCAGTGAAATTGGATGGAACATAAGAACCATTCACCTTCATTTTAATGTGATCTTCAAAATGCAAAGCAAAGGGGAGAGAGTGATTTTTTATGTTTATTTTCTTAGCAGACGCTTTTATACAACGCAAAGCACAATTTTTTAACTTAAGGCATGTTGCGGTCTGTAGGGGAAACCGGAGTACCTGGAGGAAACCCACATAAGAACGGGGAGAACATGATAACTTCACACAGAAAGGCCACAGCCAGGATTCAAACCTGCAACCTCCTTGCTGAGAGGCAACAGTGCAACCAACTGTGCCACCATGCAGCTTGTGTTGTTTTCCCATAAACAAGATGAAAGTAGCTTTATTAAGTCAATATTAACCAGTCAACTTGATCAAATCAGAAAGAGATACATTATTAATAATTGTAGGATCTCTTTTTGTCTCCACAAAATGTAGGCTATTAAAAAATATATGCATTTTAAAATTTAATGTCTTAAAGTATAAAACTGCAACTACATAACTGAGCGGTTGTAGGTAAAAAATAATTACCTCGAGCTGGGGAGGGGGGGGGGGGGGGGATTATGAGAAAATTCCATTATTCTAAGATAATTGTCATATGTTTATGTGAAAATATCTGGATATTCTCCAATGTTTTAAATTTACAAGGAGAAAAATAACATTCTTCATGATTAAAGGCATGTTTTGTGTCAAAATAAATCTATTACCTGTTAAGATGAGAACATAACTTGTTTCAAGATAATTAATGAAAACAGTCAAAAATACTGAATAATCAATTAAAAACTAAATAACCAAAGCATAATCTGGATATTTTCTAAATATTTTATAGTTTAAATTTCTCATAAACATCTTGTTCATTTTGCTGAATTATCTTTTTAACAACTGGCTACTAAACTATAAAAGGCAGAAATGATATAAATCAATGCCTTCCTGTTTAGTACAACAAAGTTACTAAAATACTCACGTGGAATCATTTTTATGTGTAAATAAAAAGAAAACTAAATGTGCATTTATGGGATTTCTGTTGCTCACAAAGTGGTTAAAAAAGTATCATGTAGGTTTCATTTTTAGGTTATTTTCCTTTTCACTTCTAATAATACGGTCAAAAGGAAATGCATTGTCACCCTGTGTGTTGACTTCCTAAATCCAGTTGTGTAAATGTGCATACTGGCTTGTATCAGTGCCGGTGTTCACTCACTGAGCCTGTTTCTTTGTTATGGTTTTGCCCTCAGCCATCAGCTCTGCAACCTGAGCCACAGCAGGATCAAACATCAGGCTGGCAGCAGCTACCACCACCTCGTCCCTGTCCCGACACAGAAACAAGACACGTTTAACATCAATGAGCTCAAATTTCTCTTCAAAAGTCTCACAGCAGCTCACTTGATGTAAAACGCCAGGAACTTCCTTTCTTCCACTTTGCCTTTGAATATAATTTCTGTGAATCCGTCTCCATAGCCTGAAAGAGGGAAGAAAACAAATCAGATATCATTTAAACACATTATTTGAACATATTAGTCAGTAAAATAAATAAATTATAATTACTGTATGCTTAATAAAGTAGAATGATCCTAAACATTTTTATTTTAAAAAGTCACATTAAATACTCAACCTGTGTATCTGATGCTTTTTCCAGTAAGCACAGACCAGAAGAAAGGAACAGACTCAATTTGTGTTGGTTTCTTCAGCATATTAAGAGCTGCTACTTTTCCTGGTATTCAAAATAAAATTTAAAAAAACCTCATCATCACATTATTTTCAAGTAAAACATGACTATGTATAAATATTTGCAGGATAAACAGATGGCTGTGCACTGAAAAAAATAATTCAAGCACCCAGTAAATATGACACAAATAGTTATACATGCTTAATAAAAACGATGAAGTTCTCTAGGATGAGTTGACTACTTCAGTGTTCATAAGTGGAAATCAATGAGAGATATTTGTGTGAAGCATACATGTTTATATTAAGTTAAAAACTTTAAAATAATAAACATTTGACTGACAGATAAAATTATTTAAATATTAATAATAATTTCTGTACTTTCAAACTATTTTACTTTAGAATACATTACAAGAACTAAGTGATTTTAAAAAGTGAAATGATTAGAGAGATTTACTCAATTTTATTAGAATCAAACGCACTGTAAGACCGAATAGTAAAGCAAATGAGTTGCTACTAACAAGTTGCTTCTTTCATGTTTTCAGTACTTGATTGATTGATTAGTTTCAGACATTGCACTCCAATTTTTTTTTTGAGTAATCCCTGACATCACCCAGGGGCTTCAAACTGACATGGATTTGTCGCTTCGAGTGTGAATGCGTGCTGGTTACTTCGGACAAAACTCATGAAACATCAATATCTAAACCAAAATCATCTAATTTGGGGTCCAGTAAGTTTTTTCTGCTGCTTAGATTGAGGGGGACGTGCTGTGGCAAGTTACTGACTTTTGAATTGCAACTGGTAACGCTCTCCACCTGGCTGGCTGCATTCCTGCCGTAGCAGCATTTAGGAGTGCTTTTCTGCTAAGTTTCTTATTTACTGATGTTACGGCCCCCTCTGTTTTGAGAAGGCCTTTTTGCTTTTCAGCTTTGTTTTCTGTCCAGTTTGCATGTGAGGACCCACCCCTGCATGCTCTCCAGTCTGAAGGGTGGATTTCCTCCAATCTGCTTGCAGCTCCACACCATGGTGTCATCTTATTCCTGCATGATCCCTCCTCTGCTCAAGCCCTCATGCAGCTGGACCTCGTCACCTAATCAGCCTGATGGGAGCTGGTGATTGGCTCCCCTAAAGTTTAAAATGACTTCCTGTTTGGCCTGCAGTTAAAAAGCAGCTTTAGGTGTCAGTGCTTGCTGGCAAAGACATTTCTCATTATTACTTGAAATTTTTATCCAATGCTAAAACATAAAGTGTGTTTATTCAACTTTGAGTTTAAGTTACTTAAAATATTTATCCAAGGCAATTAAATAAAGTGTGTTGTTTCAACTTAAATTTTGAGTTTCAGAACTTTTATTTGAGTTTATTTACTTAAAATATTTGTCATCAGTTTCACCAAAATATTTTAGTTCAATTAACTCATCAGGTTTTACAGTGTACTCATGTTTTTGAGCTGGTCCACACAGGATTTTTAGTTACATTTACTCAATTTATGTGGTATTTGTGACAATATGAATCATTCTGATGTAATTGAAAATATTATTTAAACTTACTATTATTATTGTTGTTTCAGTTTAATCAATTTGAGGGCTTTTAAATTAACTAAATTTTTTTAAGTGTAAAAATGTTACACAGATTAAATTAAGTAAGTACAGGAATTTTTTTACAGTGTGGTGTTTTGAATGTTTTTTATTACCATGAGCATGTGACATCTGCCAGTGGCCTATGTTGACCTGCTGGTCACCACGGACGCTCAGAGGGAAGGAGGTAACATCTCCAGCACCAAAGATATCTGGTATGTTGGTCCTCATGTACTGAGAGAAGAGAAAACCCCATTTTTATGAAGGTCAGATGGACATAAAATATCTGAGAAATGTGTAGAAAATTTAAGGAAAGTCAAAAATTAAAAACAAGTCATTTACACCAGTTCACGTCATAAATTTATAAAGCTGTGATGGCATATTAATGTTTCAGTTATTTTGATTTGATTTTAGTGTTTTGTTTGAGGTACCTTGTCAACCATCACGGTTTTCCTTGAATCCATAGCAACTTCACTTCCAGCTAAAAAGTCAGAATTTGGGATCACACCTAAAAACAGGGGAGAAAAGATTTCAGTGTAAGATTAATGAGCTTTATTAGATACAATCAGAACATTTTTCATCATTAATATTGAGATTTGGTTTACTGAACAGTTTACTTATCATTTTGGTAATGATTTAGCATTTTAGACAACTTTAAGATGAACATTTTTTAGAAGTTAGTTATTCTTGGCCATTATAAAGTAAATGTCTTGCTAAACATTTATTATCATAAATACATAAAAGGCAATATCCTAATATTTATTTTTATTTTAAGATACTGTATTTATAAATTTCTTACAAAAAACATTTCTATTTATTAAAACAAAAAGTATCAATTTTGTCTGATTTTTAAATGTCTACAGTCAATTACAAAATTGAATACAGAGGAGGAAATGTTATTTAACTGTTTATTTGGATATTTTTTAAAATAAAATAGCTCATAATAATATGTATTATTATTATTAATAAAGCTGATATGTGGAGCATTTTTCTATATCAAAAGTTTTATAAATGTTTCAAATTAGAATTCAAATTTCCACATTGTCGGCTGTCACTCAGCGTGCACGTACTTCGAGCAAACCTGTAGAGGTGGCGGCCGGCGCTCCCACGACGCTCCGTGTCTTCCTGTTTACAGTCTCGACCGGTCATGGATAAGTCAGAGCTAATTTCTACTAAAAAGTTATCCATTCCTTGGCTACTGAGGGCTTTATTTTTATTTTTACACTTTTCTCCACAGAGAATGGTAAGGTTTATTTTGGTCAAGCATTCTATTCTGGAGCGAGTCTCCTCGTTTCCAGGTTCTTTTTCTATGCAGCTTCCCATTCAAGAATGACGTGTTGCATGAAGCACAGTGTGTCAGTCAGGTCTCAGAGCATCGTACAGTGCGAGAACATGTGAGCTGTGAATGACTGAACTCTGTAATGCAGTTGTACAGTTTGAGCAGGCGCTGAGAGCCACGACGCACAGGTTACGCTCAGCTTAGAGACCGGAATGATGCGCCGTGTGCACGTGTAGAGGTGAGTCTATAGAAGCGGGAGAGGGGGAGAGAATGGATGTTTTGGGAGGGGCCGTGGTACATTGGATTCAAAAAATGCTCTCTTACTGAAATGCTCCACATTTGGGTTATCGTCAAATTCAGGCTTCTTTTGTTACCTATTATTATTATTATTATTAATTGCTTATTTTTATAATTAATAAATTGAACATTTAGTTTTCTTATCCACATAAAAAGACTAAAATACTGTGCAACAGAAGAACAAAATTACCAATTCCAGCTATCACCACATCAGCCTCCAGGACGGCTCCACTGTTCAGCACCACCTCCGTCACCTGAAATTACATTACGTTTAGACATTTACAGCTGAAAGTGCAGGAGATTTCAGGGATTGTTTAAATATTTCATCCTACTGAGTCACTTAAATACATCTTTACGGGAGCTTAGACAACAAGAAACACATCCAGTTTAAACTAACAGTGTGAAGTCGGTTACCTTTCCATTTCTCCCTCTGATCTCAGTCACTCTGTCATTCATGCAGAACTTCACATTTTTTTCCTCCAACATCTCAAAAAGAAATAATTTAGTTAAATAAATGCTGTACAAAAATTCACATTAAGAAACAAAACCAATAGATTTGAGTTAATATTCATCCTTACTTCCATCGTCATCTTGCCAATTTCTGGCCCCAGAGACTTCTCAAACGGGTATGAGGTACGTCCGACCAAAGTCACGCTGGCAGCTTTATCTGACAGGTACGAGGCCACCTCCATACCTATATTATAAAAAAATTTAAAAAACGTGTTTCTGCACAGAATTATTATATCAAATAGACACCTTTAGCATAAACACATTTCTTGAAAATTAACAGGAAATTTTCAGCTTCATGTGAATGTAATTAATAAATATCAAGATATTTCAGTGTAACCTATGAAGGATGCTCCAAATATAACAGCCTTCTGGCCAACAGAGGAGGTGTGAATCTCTTTGGCATCTTCATAACTCTGCAGCAAGTGCACTCCCTTCAAGTCAGAACCAGGACAGCTGAGGGGCCGAGCTCTGAAATCAAAAACAATAACTCCTTTTAATTGTTGGTACTTCATGAGATCCATAAAAACAAAACTGTTCCATGCGTTTATCAAGTTGGTTTTGTTTTTTTATGGTTTGTTTTTGAAGAGAGAGATTTAATATTGAGTCCTGCCTGCAGCCGGTTGCGATGAGGAGCTGGTCATAACGCTCTGAAGTGCCATCGTTCATCTTCACCACTTTATTAGATGGATTCACAGACACCACCTGTGTCAACAAAAAAAACACACACACACCGAGCATGAACAGCTAAATCCATCAGCACCAATGAGAACAAATCATAAACACGTCATGCAGCTCTCACCTCTTTCCCAGTCCACATTTCTATCGCATATCGTTGATAGAAGTCACTTGAACGGAGGAGGATGCTGCTGCTTTCCACGTTCAGCGCCTGAAAGGTGCAAGCAAAGTAAAACAAAAACCAGTTATTAATAATTTGGTCTGAGGGTTATGTTCTTACCTTGCTAAGCTTTGGTTTGTCGAATGGAGGCAGGCTGTCTTTGGTTATGATGACTATCCGACCCTGGTAGCAATTTTGCCGAAGTGTCTCGGCACAAACCAGAGAGGCAGGGCCTGAAATCAGGACATTTATCAAACCATGAAGCTTTTTAAAATGTAATTTATGTCTTTCTGTGACAATAAATGGAGGCATTTTAATCCAAAACTCACCTCCTCCAATCAGCAGAACAGTTTGTTTGATGTCAGGTTGGATTGTGCACATCTCCTTCACACGCTTGGTCAATGTCAGAGACTGAGGGGAGAAAATAATGTTTTTTAACGTTAAATGAAGTAAGACTTCAGTCTTTTGAGGTCTTTATGACTGATGCTGCTTACCTTTTTGCTTATGGTCACATAAACCTTTCCATCCTCAACCTTGACCTGTTCAGGAAAACCAAATCATTGTTTTGTTTTTTTTAAAGGAAAGGTGAAATGTTGACCAGCACCTGCTCTGGAAAAAAAAAAGATGTGAAAGTAGAATAAACAATAATACTATCTGGTAACAGAACTAGATTTGGATCCTACATGATAATTTTACTGCTACATCTTTTGCATAAGCTTTTATAAACTTTTTATGTTTCCAATCTACAACATACAATATGTGTTATGTTTTTAGCAGATGCTTTTATTCAAAGCAACTTACACCAATAAACCCATCAGACATGTTGTGGTCTATGGGGAGGAACCTGGAAAAAACCCATGTATGCATGGCGAGAACATGCAAACTCCACGCAAAAAGGCCACAGCCAGGAATCAAATTTTAATATATCAAAAAGTAATTTGCTATAAAAGCAGTTGTTAAATGTTGGTTAACCTTGTAACTGGGGACACAGTCCAGACCAGGATACTCCTCGATGTCTCCAGTTCTGACATTGAAGCAGGCTCCATGAAAAGGACATCTCACTCGATCACCGACCAGAATTCCTGAAAATAATCACCATTTTAGATTTAGATACTATTTTTATCCACAAAGAGATAAATGAGAATAGCAAAATAAGGCTTTACCTTTAATTAGAGGAGCACTGTAATGGGAGCACTTGCTTCCAATGGCGCTGTACTGACCCTGAGTTCGGACCAGCAGCACCTTCTGATCCTCCACAGTTACTTCTCTCATTCTGAGAAAAGTGGAGAAGCTTGGTGTCACTAGGAGCAGATTAGAGAGCTAATCTTTTCTTTCTTTTTTGTTGTAGCAAATTATGAGTTGTAAGTAACTCACTGTCCATCTTGGAGATCTGACTCCAGACAAACCAGTCCCGTCACCTCCTCCTGCTGTTCACATTGGCCTGCTTCTTGTTGCTTGTTCATTCCTGCTGAAAGTAAAGCAAACATGTCTATTGTTGTAGCAACAGACAGGATTACAGGTGGGTCCTTTACCGCCCATGTAGCATGACATGCAGTTTTTATTTAGCTAATGTATTATTAATAGTAGCTTCTTTTATTCTATGCATCACCACATGGCCAAAAATAACAATAGATGTATTATACTGTTTGTTAACTAAGCTATCAGGCACAATCCTCCAGATGTTACGGCTGTTTGATATGTTATGAAAAAAATCCCTAAATGAAAACTGCTGAGTCATCTTTTCTCTTGTTAGTGACATTTTTAAAATCCAGACTTTTAAGTAACCTGTTGCATACAGCTAAAACCAAAACAGAAATCCATGTAAACAGTATTAATCTAAATGTAGAAGCCTTAAAAGAGCCTGACAGAAAATTATTACCAAAATTAAGCACATAGACAACATTCAGCTGAAAATGAACCGTGATTTTTGTACATGCGAAGCAAAAATACATCAACAAATATTAGCTTATGTCATAACACACATTTATCTGTATAAAGATGAAGCTCACCTGGTTTATTTCACTCGACAGCGGTCAGAAATGCAGTACTCGCTCCTTCTAACCTAACTGCCTCAAGTCGTGTTTTCAGCTGACACTACCGGTGTGTATGGCATGCCGTTTTAACATTTATTAAGTAGACTGGATATGTATTCCAGATATCTATAAATCTATTGTTCCTAGTAGAAATGAACATTCCAGATATCTATAATAACATTCTTACTATCAAGAATTAACATTTCAGATATCTGAAATTTAATTCTTCCTAGGACAAATGACGTCACATTTCTCATTCATGTGTATTGGGTTTGCAGCGCCTCCTATCTACAATTACATTTCTCCTATCTGGAATAAACATTATGGATAGTAGAAACTGAATTCTGACTAGGAGAAACTCTCATTTCAGACAGCTCTAATTCAGCTGTTACTAGTAAAAACTCTTATTTCAGATAGGTAAAATTAAAACTCTATTCCTGCTGTCTGTAACTGTATTTTGGATATCCAAAAATACATTTATACTAGTAACAATTGTATTTCGGATATCCTTAATTTATAATTGAACTAGTTAAAAACACTTTGAGATATCAGTAATTACATTTATTACTAGCAAGAATGTATTTTAAGATATCCAAAAAGATTTTCAGGATATCTGGTGACATTTCATTGGGTGGCCATTTTAACATAAAATATGCTCACAGACTATCAGGAAGTACATTTGATATATCAATAAATTGATTCTTCCTAGTCAAAATAGCATTGTTAATGGTCAAAATGAAATTCTTGCTAGTAAGAAGGCCATCTTTACTAGTCAAAATGGTATTTTTACTAGTAACATTGTGAGTTTTAACAAATGCACTAGGAGGAACTACTACTGTAAAGGTTTTGATTGTCATTTTAACATTTAATAAGTGGATTGGATATGTACTTCATACATTCATAATTAAATTCTTCCTATCTGGAATTAACATTTCAGATATCTGAAATGTAATTCTTCCTAGGACAAATGACGTCACAATTCCAATTCATGTGTATTGGTTTTGCAGCGCCTCCTATCTACAATTACATTTCTCCTATCTGGAATTAACATTTCAGATAGGAGAAATGTAATTCTTCCTAGGACAAATGATAGGAGAAATGTAATTCTTCCTAGGACAAATGATAGGAGAAATGTAATTCTTCCTTGGACAAATGACGTCACATTTCCCATTCATGTGTATTGGTTTTGCAGCGCCTCCTATCTACAATTACATTTCTCCTATCTGGAATTAACATTTCAGATAGGAGAAATGTAATTCTTCCTAGGACAAATGACGTCACATTTCCCATTCATGTGTATTGGGTTTGCAGCGCCTCCTATCTACAACTACATTTCTCCTATCTGGAATAAACTATGGATAGTAGAAAGTTAATTCTTACTAGGAGAAACTCTCATTTTAGATAGCTCTAATGGCTTGTGATCGTGACGTCATCATCCGACGCAGCCGCCATGTTGGCAGCTTGTTTGCTTTCTTTTTCTCTTGGCAGCAGCGCGCTCTCTCGGTCTTGCGGCTTCATTTGATCGTTTTTTTTTTACATTAACCGTGGTAACTCGTTGATGTGTTGTGGGCTGCAACAGCGCAACACATGATCACAGGGGGGAAAAGTAGAAAACTAGCTAATTGTCCACGGTTTTCCTGCTTGGAAACAGAACCACGTCGGCTCGCTTGGATCGCAGCTGTAAGGCGACCAACCATCACCTTCCAGAATATCCCCATGTCGAGTGTGCTCCCTGCATTTTCAGTCTGGTATGTTAAAGATGTTTTTAAAATTTTTATACATTTTTTTTTCCTTCAACCGCGACCGACCATACATACCGGTAGGCTAATGCTCACACACTGAAACAACACAACTTCTTCTGCTACACTTCTGTGGGATGACCAGTTTGATTCCTTTACTAGGAAAACCAGCAAATGAAATGTATGCCTCTGTACAGAGTAGTAAGAGCTATTTTCTTTACCTTTTAGCTGACAGTTTCTGCTTCCATCAGATGGAAGCAGAAACTGTCAGCTAAAAGGTAAAAACAAAAGCTCTTACTAATCTCTGTAAATAAAAGTAAAAAAGTAAAATTGAATTACAGAGCCAACAGATTAAAGACCTTATATTTTTTGTTGCAGTTTAATGTGACACATAGAGCTAAAAAATATCTATCTGATCCACAGTGGAAACACCTGCACCTGAGATGGAGCTGACCAGGAGCAGATGACAGGATGTGACTTCTGTCAGTAGTGAAGAAATCAACCGGCTGATGGAAGAGAACAGGGCCTTGAAATTTGAGCTAAGCCAGAGAAAAATGGATGAACATTTCCTGAAGGATGACAACGCCAAAGTGAAGTACTACACTGGATTTCCACACTTCTAAGTTCTCATGGGTCTTCTAGCCTGTGTTCATTCATGTGGAAAGGGTGATTAGAACTGTTTGCAACAAGTACACTATTTTGCCTGCTAAAGTACCTATTCACATGGTGCTGCCATGCAAGGATGAAGATATGATCTTTGTTGATAAAATGTTTCTGTGTGTTGTGCTTTGACAAATATGAGCCCAAGTGTTGTGCTGAAATAAATATGCAGTAAATACAAGTGTGTTGCATCTGTCCATAATAAAAATACATGTCTTATATAATAGGTTTTTTTGTTTAGTTTATGCAGTACAGTATACAGTACTATACAATGAAACAAAACAATATAAACAAATAAAAGCAATAATGATTTGAAAAAGCAATTGCTTTCACAATCAGTTATATTTTTCAAGATTTATTTCCAAATTGTGCAACTTGACAAAGAGCAGTGCAGTTTGAATGCTTCAAAGTAAAATGTAACAATAATGTGCAAAATCTTACTTAGGCAATGTAATATATAAACAATCTGTAAATGCAGTAAACAATGACAACTAAAAGTAAAACCCAAAATTTAAGGTAATACAATTTATTAATTTACAATGAAAAAAAAAAGATTTTTCTCTTCTATTGCACAAATAATATAAGACTTTGGACAGCTGTGGGTTGCGCGCTGGGAGTGCAAGACCTGAGGAGACATAGATGAACAGACATTAAGCATCTGTTTATTGTCTTAAAATAGAGAAGCAAACCAGTAATTAACACTTAGATTATTTTAAAAAATGTCTAGTCAGGGTAAATGCATGTGCTACATTTAAAAGTTGTGTTTATACACGACATATAAATGACATTCATACATAGACAGTAGTGTATAACATCTGGACACGTTAAGCACATGAAAATTTGGTTAGCAAATAGCAATAAAGTTGATGCATAAAAGTAAAGCATAGTTGAGCTTGCCTTTGTCTGGAATACTGTGTTGTCAGAGTTTGCCGGCTTCATGATCTCCAGCTCTTGAACCCATCCACTTGAAAACAGCACATGACTCCACTGACTTGTAGCTCCGGAACTGTTCTGAAGTGTAAGCACTCACACCACCAACAAGATATCCAAAAATGTCCCTTATACAGAACTGCTGGGGCAAAAAGGCCTCGTCGGTGCTCCTCTTTGTTGGGTCTCTCATATAAACCGTATATAATGTTGATTTTATCGCTCCCTGGCTTCCCTATTTAATGCATCCCTGTATATTCTGTGTCCTTTTCGGGATTTTAACATGTTTAATTTCACCGTCTTTCTCCCAATTCTGCTTCTCCGCGACGCTTTATCTGTTTGTTTACACTCGAGAAGCTGCCAACATGGCCGCCACGTCCCAGAATGCAACGCGTGATCACAAGCCCTATTCAGCAGTCATGATGTCATTTTAGATACGTGACGCTCAATGTTGTGGATTACAATTCCATGCCCTCTAAAACAGCATTATGGATAGGAGGAATGAAATAAAACATCAACAATACCAAAACAGATAGCAGTAAGTTATTTGTTCCTGGGAAGATTGTAGTTCTGCCTGTCTACAACAAACATAGTACTAGTGTAAATGTATGTTCAGATATCCAAAATACAATTACAGACAGCAGGAATAGAGTTTTAATTTTACCTGTCTGAATTAAGGGTTTTTACTAGTAACAACTGAATTAGAGCTATCTAAAATGAGAGTTTCTCCTAGTCAGAATTCACTTTCTCCTATCCATAATGTTCATTCCAGATAGGAGAAATGTAATTGTAGATAGGAGGCGCTGCAAACCCAATACACATGAATGGGAAATGTGACGTCATTTGTCCTAGGAAGAATTACATTTCAGATATCTGAAATGTTAATTCCAGATAGGAAGAATTGAATTATGAATGTTTGAAGTACATATCCAATCCACTTATTAAATGTTAAATAACAATCAAAACCTTTACAGTAGTAGTTCCTCCTAGTGCATTTGTTAAAACTCACAATGTTACTAGTCAAAATACCATTTTGACTAGTAAAGATGGCATTCTTACTAGCAAGAATTTCATTTTGACCATTAACAATGCTATTTTGACTAGGAAGAATCAATTTATTGATATATCAAATGTACTTCCTGATAGTCTGTGAGCATATTTTATGTTAAAATGGCCACCCAATGAAATGTCACCAGATATCCTGAAAATTTTTTGGGATATCTTAAAATACATTCTTGCTAGTAATAAATGTAATTACTGATATCTCAAAGTGTTTTTAACTAGTTCAATTATAAATTAAGGATATCCGAAATACAATTGTTACAAGTATAAATGTATTTTTGGATATCCAAAATACAGTTACAGACAGCAGGAACAGAGTTTTAATTTTACCTATCTAAAATAAGAGTTTTTACCAGTAACAGCTCCACTACTATCCACTACTATCCATAATGTTCATTCCAGACAGGAGAAATGTAGTTGTAGATAGGAGGCGCTGCAAACCCATTACACATGAATGAGAAATGTAACGTAATTTGTCCTAGGAAGAATTAAATTTCAGATATCTGAAATGTTAATTCTTGATAGTAAGAATGTTATTATGGATATCTGGAATGTTCATTTCTACTAGGAACAATAGATTTATAGATATCTGGAATACTTATCCAGTCTACTTAATAAATGTTAAAACGGCTTGCCATAGTCGCCTTGATCTCACGAGGTTATCGTTGCCTACGTAGGTATGACATCAGAGCAAGTCGGCGTCAAGTCGGACAGAAATCTAACCGGCATGCACTGGGCGCCGATCACCGGTGATCGGATCTGCGCAGAACTGGCTCATCTCGAACGCAGTGACTGCGCTGATTTTTAGTCCCTGCCCAACACTGCCCATAATATTTACATATTTTTGGCACCAACGGGACCCCATAGCAGCGACGCAGTGCTGGAAGCTGGAGCAGGTAGGTGTAGGTTTAGCGCTCTCTCTCCACATAACGTGGGTTTAGCGTCATGTTTGTGTTGAGTTAACAAAGCCATGAAAGCTGTCCCGGGTATATCAGCGCTGTTAGAGAGCATGTGGTGAAGGTCCGCCGTGTTTGTGTTGAAAGAACGACTTGATGAAGAAGATTGTCTCCGGGCGGGCGGTTAGCATGCTAAGCTAACGGAAGCTAAGCGCTCGCTAGTCCCGGTTGTTGTAGTAATGGTTGCTTTGTGTTGTTGCCCTGAACAGAGCCATGATGCAGTTGTCTCACACTGACGGAGCATTGTGTGTTTGTTTCTTTGAGCAGATCCCTGCCAGTAAAGAACATTGAAGAGCAGCCCTGTGTCTGTGGCCTGATTGGACAGCTGTGCTGAAATTGGTGACGTGAAGCGACAACAGCACAACTCCGGTTCCCCTGGAGCAGCAACCACGGTTCCATCAACACTTCCTGAAGCTCAGGTAGAGTTGGAACAGGCAGCAGCCTCTACAGGAACTGATCAGCTGGAATGTTGAGGAATTCTCTTCTTTTTCTCAGGAAC
>SSNR01000070.1:2100397-2116536 GCA_006937965.1 Callopanchax toddi | reverse complement strand
GTTCCTGAGAAAAAGAAGAGAATTCCTCAACATTCCAGCTGATCAGTTCCTGTAGAGGCTGCTGCCTGTTCCAACTCTACCTGAGCTTCAGGAAGTGTTGATGGAACCGTGGTTGCTGCTCCAGGGGAACCGGAGTTGTGCTGTTGTCGCTTCACGTCACCAATTTCAGCACAGCTGTCCAATCAGGCCACAGACACAGGGCTGCTCTTCAATGTTCTTTACTGGCAGGGATCTGCTCAAAGAAACAAACACACAATGCTCCGTCAGTGTGAGACAACTGCATCATGGCTCTGTTCAGGGCAACAACACAAAGCAACCATTACTACAACAACCGGGACTAGCGAGCGCTTAGCTTCCGTTAGCTTAGCATGCTAACCGCCCGCCCGGAGACAATCTTCTTCATCAAGTCGTTCTTTCAACACAAACACGGCGGACCTTCACCACATGCTCTCTAACAGCGCTGATATACCCGGGACAGCTTTCATGGCTTTGTTAACTCAACACAAACATGACGCTAAACCCACGTTATGTGGAGAGAGAGCGCTAAACCTACACCTACCTGCTCCAGCTTCCAGCACTGCGTCGCTGCTATGGGGTCCCGTTGGTGCCAAAAATATGTAAATATTATGGGCAGTGTTGGGCAGGGACTAAAAATCAGCGCAGTCACTGCGTTCGAGATGAGCCAGTTCTGCGCAGATCCGATCACCGGTGATCGGCGCCCAGTGCATGCCGGTTAGATTTCTGTCCGACTTGACGCCGACTTGCTCTGATGTCATACCTACGTAGGCAACGATAACCTCGTGAGATCAAGGCGACTATGGCAAGCCGTTTTAACATTTATTAAGTAGACTGGATAAGTATTCCAGATATCTATAAATCTATTGTTCCTAGTAGAAATGAACATTCCAGATATCCATAATAACATTCTTACTATCAAGAATTAACATTTCAGATATCTGAAATTTAATTCTTCCTAGGACAAATTACGTTACATTTCTCATTCATGTGTAATGGGTTTGCAGCGCCTCCTATCTACAACTACATTTCTCCTGTCTGGAATGAACATTATGGATAGTAGTGGATAGTAGTGGAGCTGTTACTGGTAAAAACTCTTATTTTAGATAGGTAAAATTAAAACTCTGTTCCTGCTGTCTGTAACTGTATTTTGGATATCCAAAAATACATTTATACTTGTAACAATTGTATTTCGGATATCCTTAATTTATAATTGAACTAGTTAAAAACACTTTGAGATATCAGTAATTACATTTATTACTAGCAAGAATGTATTTTAAGATATCCCAAAAAATTTTCAGGATATCTGGTGACATTTCATTGGGTGGCCATTTTAACATAAAATATGCTCACAGACTATCAGGAAGTACATTTGATATATCAATAAATTGATTCTTCCTAGTCAAAATAGCATTGTTAATGGTCAAAATGAAATTCTTGCTAGTAAGAATGCCATCTTTACTAGTCAAAATGGTATTTTGACTAGTAACATTGTGAGTTTTAACAAATGCACTAGGAGGAACTACTACTGTAAAGGTTTTGATTGTTATTTAACATTTAATAAGTGGATTGGATATGTACTTCAAACATTCATAATTCAATTCTTCCTATCTGGAATTAACATTTCAGATATCTGAAATGTAATTCTTCCTAGGACAAATGACGTCACATTTCCCATTCATGTGTATTGGGTTTGCAGCGCCTCCTATCTACAACTAAATTTCTCCTATCTGGAATAAACTATGGATAGTAGAAAGTTAATTCTTACTAGGAGAAACTCTCATTTTAGATGGCTCTAATGGCTTGTGATCGTGACGTCATCATCCGACGCGGCCGCCATGTTGGCAGCTTGTTTGCTTTCTTTTTCTTTTGGCAGCAGCGCGCTCTCTCGGTCTTGCGGCTTCATTTGATCGTTTTTTTACATTATTTAATCAACCGTGGTAACTCGTTGATGTGTTGTGGGCTGCAACAGCGCAACACATGATCACAGGGGGGGGAAAGTAGAAAACTAGCTAATTTTCCACGGTTTTCCTGCTTGGAGACAGAACCACGTCGGCTCGCTTGGATCGCAGCTGTAAGGCGACCAACCATCCCCTTCCAGAATATCCCCATGTCGAGTGTGCTCCCTGCATTTTCAGTCTGGTAAGTTAAAGATGTTTTTAAAATTTTTATACATTTATTTTTCCTTCAACCGCGACCGACCATACATACCGGTAGGCTAATGCTCACACACTGAAACAACACAACTTCTTCTGCTACACTTCTGTGGGATGACCAGTTTGATTCCTTTACTAGGAAAACCAGCAAATGAAATGTATGCCTCTGTACAGAGTAGTAAGAGCTATTTTCTTTACCTTTTAGCTGACAGTTTCTGCTTCTGATGGAAGCAGAAACTGTCAGCTAAAAGGTAAAAACAAAAGCTCTTACTAATCTCTGTAAATAAAAGTAAAAAAGTAAAATTGAATTACAGAGCCAGCAGATTAAAGACCTTATATTTTTTGTTGCAGTTTTATGTGACACATAGAGCAAAAAAATATCTATCTGATCCACAGTGGAAACACCTGCACCTGAGATGGAGCTGACCAGGAGCAGATGACAGGATGTGACTTCTGTCAGAGTCGACGTGAAGAAGTCAACCGGCTGATGGAAGAGAACAGGGCCTTGAAATTTGAGCTAAGCCAGACAAAAATGGATGAACATTTCCTGAAGGATGACAACGCCAAAGTGAAGTACTATACTGGATTTCCACACTTCTAAGTTCTCATGGGTCTTCTAGCCTGTGTTCATTCATGTGGAAAGGGTGATTAGAACTGTTTGCAACAAGTACACTATTTTGTCTGCTAAAGTACCTATTCACATGGTGCTGCCATGCAAGGATGAAGATATGATCTTTGTTGATAAAATGTTTCTGTGTGTTGTGCTGTGACAAATATGAGCCCAAGTGTTGTGCTGAAATAAATATGCAGTAAATACAAGTGTGTTGCATCTGTCCATAATAAAAATACATGTCTTATATAATAGGTTTTTTTGTTTAGTTTATGCAGTACATTATACAGTACTATACAATGAAACAAAACAATATAAACAAATAAAAGCAATAATGATTTGAAAAAGCAATTACTTTCACAATCAGTTATGTTTTTCAAGATTTATTTCCAAATTGTGCAACTTGACAACAAAGAGCAGTGCAGTTGGAATGCTTCAAAGGAAAATGTGCAAAATCTTACTCAGGCAATGTAATATATAAACAATCTGTAAATGCAGTAAACAATGACAACTAAAAGTAAAAACCAACATTTAAGGTAGTACAATTTCTTAATTTACAATAAAAAAAAATAGATTTTTCTCTTCTATTGCACAAATAATATAAGACTCTGGACAGCTGTGGGTTGTGCGCTGGGAGTGCAAGACCTGAGGAGACATAGATGAACAGACATTAAGCATCTGTTTATTGTCTTAAAATAGAGAAGCAAACCAGTAATTAACACTTAGATTATTTTAAAAAATGTCTAGTCAGGGTAAATGCATGTGCTACATTTAAAAGTTGTGTTTATACACGACATATAAATGACATTCATACATAGACAGTAGTGTATAACATCTGGACATGTTAAGCACATGTTGAGCTTGCCTTTGTCTGGAATACTGTGTTGTCAGAGTTTGCCGGCTTCATGATCTCCAGCTCTTGAACCCATCCACTTGAAAACAGCACAAGACTCCACTGACTTGTAGCTCCGGACTGTTCTGAAGTGTAAGCACTCACACCACCAACAAGATATCCAAAAATGTCCCTTATACAGAACTGCTGGGGCAAAAAGTCCTCGTCGGTGCTCCTCTTTGTTGGGTCTCTCATATAAACCGTATATAATGTTGATTTTATCGCTCCCTGGCTTCCCTATTTAACGTATCCCTGTATATTCTGTGTCCTTTTCGTGATTTTAACATGTTTAAGTTCACCGTCTTTCTCCCAACTCTGCTTCTCCGCGACGCTTTATCTGTTTGTTTACACTCGAGAAGCTGCCAACATGGCCGCCACGTCCCAGAATGCAACGCGTGATCACAAGCCCTATTCAGCAGTACGGTGACGCTCAGTGTTGTGGATTACAATTCCATGCCCTCTAAAACAGCATTATGGATAGGAGGAATGAAATAAGACATCAACAATATCAAAACAGATAGCAGTAAGTTATTTGTTCCTGGGAAGATTGTAGTTCTGCCTGTCTACAACAAACATAGTACTAGTGTAAATGTATGTTCAGATATCCAAAATACAATTACAGACAGCAGGAATAGAGTTTTAATTTTACCTGTCTGAATTAAGGGTTTTTACTAGTAACAACTGAATTAGAGCTATCTAAAATGAGAGTTTCTCCTAGTCAGAATTCACTTTCTCCTATCCATAATGTTCATTCCAGATAGGAGAAATGTAATTGTAGATAGGAGGCGCTGCAAACCCAATACACATGAATGGGAAATGTGACGTCATTTGTCCTAGGAAGAATTACATTCCAGATATCTGAAATGTTAATTCCAGATAGGAATAATGTTATTATGGATATCTGGAATGTTAATTTCTACTAGGAACAATAAATTTATAGATATCTGGAATACATATCCAGTCTACTTAATAAATGTTAAAATGGCCACCTAAAGTATTTAAGAATTTTGAGATATCTCAAACTTAATTCCTACTAGCGCAGTTGTAATTATGGATATCCTTAATTATAGTTTATACTAGTAACAACATTGCTGTTGATATCTTCATTTGAAATTTTGACTAGTAAGAATACAATTAGTACTAGGATAAATTAAATTATTGCTGTATAAAATAGGAATTACAGAGAGGTCCGATTGTTGATTAAATGTTAAAACGGCTTGCCCTTACCCTTGCAGGCAACACCCGTTCATTTCTGTAGGCTCCGCCCATAGCGACCGTAACCAGGAAGTGACTGACGCCACATTGTGCTGTTGCAAAAGGCTTACGATAAACTAGTAGATGCATTTTGATAAGACGTTTTTTATGGTTCACATATAGTACTGTTTAAAAGCTGCTTAATGAATCTGACTTTCTCATATGTTAAAGTGTTTTTTCTTAAGTTTATCTTTGACATTTGGCCGAAAATTTTCCACGTTCCAGTTTAATCGCTGTATTTGACTGCAAAGCACTTTCAGCGTGTGCAAAAAAAGAGGAGTGTGGGATAAAAGAAGCAGTGTCTAACCTAAAAAGATTATCAACAGTGTTTTTCTCTTCCTTATTTCATTTCTTTGTATGCCAAACCTAAATGTTTCAGATCATTAAATAAATTTAAATATTAGTCACAGATAACACAAGTAAACACAAGATGCAGTTTCTCATTAAAGGTGTTTGGTTTGGGGGGGGGGGGTGTTTACAAATCTATATGGCCCTGTGTGAAAAAGTGACTGGCCCTAACCTGATAACTGGTTGGGCCAACCTTAGCAGCATCAACTGCAATCAAGCATTTACAATAATTAGGAGTGTGTTTTTTTCATCACTGTGGAGGAAATTGGGCCCTCTCTTCTTCACAGAATTGTTGTAATTTGGCCACATTGGCAGGTTTTCCAGCATGAAGCCTTTAAGGTCATGCTACAGCATCTCAAATGGATTCAAGTCAGGACTTTGACTTGGCCACTCCAAAGTCTTCACTTTCATTTTCTTAAGCCATTCAGAGGTGGACTTGCTGATGTGTATTATTGGACCATTATTGGTCAGCTGTTCCTGACCTCAGGAACAGCTGACCAGACATTCTCCTTCAGGATGTTTTGGTTGACAGCAGAATTCATAGATCCATTTATCACAGCAAATCTTCAGGTAGGCAGCAAAACATGTCCAAACAATCTCACTCTCTCTCACCTCCATATTGTTGAAATGATGTTCCTTTTCTAAAATTTTACTTTAACGCCAGATTTAATTTGACACACACCTTCCAAAAAGTTCAACTTTTATATCAAGTCAAGTCAAACTTTATTGGCAGACTTAAAATCCATTAAGAAAAGACAACTCACAGATAAAAAAGAGAAGCACAGTTCACAGATTATTTTCTTATAAGGGGATTTATAAGATGTTTTCTGGTAAAACTGAAACAAGCCTCTATGTTCCTCTTGCTCAGCAGTGGTTTTACTCTTGGAACTCTGCCAAGCAGGCCATTTTTACCCAGTCTCTTTCTTATGGTAGAGCCATGAACTTTGATCTGAGGTAAATAAGGCCTGCAGCTCTTTGGATGTTGATCTGAGACCTTTTGTGACCTCTATAAGTCGTCACCGAGCTCTTGAGGTCATTTTGGTCAGCTACGGCTGACTGTTGTTTTATGTTTTTGCCATGTTCCACAGCATTAGAAATGGCTTTATAACCTTTTTCAGACTGAAAGAGATGTCTGGGTTTTGATGATATTTTGGTCTACTCCACTTTGTCAGGTCTGGGTGTGGCTAGAGAAACTGAACTCAGCTTTCCAAAGATGTAAAACATCGTAATTAACTAATTTAGGATTTAGATTTTTTTCCCCCTCCTTAATAATAAACACATTCATTTAGAAACAGTGGCATCTTATCTAATATTAAATTAGTTTGATGATCTGAAACACTTAAGTTTGACAAACCTACAAAAAAAAAAGAAAGGAAATCAGGAAAGGGGCAAAGTCTTTTTCACACTATGTGCAATGGATTAACTTAAATTGAAATGAAAGAAACAGTGCAAAAATCCATCAAAATGAATCATTTAAAACATGACCCGAGATTATCACCCCTCAAATGAATCATTCACTGAATGGCAAGTTATAATACTTATAAGTTTCAGTTGTTGGTGTTAAAAAAAGTACTGTATGCATCAAACTGTGTAATCTTTTTTATATTTTAAAAATTTAACTAAAGAAATAGGAAAACGAGACAGTCTGCATAAATGCATAAAGACTCAATTAAAAGCTGGTTCTTTGCTAGATGTATGTTGTTGAAGCCATTTTTTGTCATTATAATTTAATTTACAGTTTACCTAGTTTAGTGATAATTTGGTTTATTTGTTATCCTACAGTTCTGTGTTGTTGGAAAAGATGATTGTTTGACCAGCAACTTATGATGTAAAAGTTTGCTAAATTCTGGTTGGCTGTTTGAGCTGTATTAAAAGAAGTCAGAACAAAGAAGGTCTCAGAAGCTACAGGACCTTAGAGCAACACAGTCTTTTGACCTACATTGCATTTTAGTTTGAATTTTTGTAAGAAAAGTCTATATTTTAGTTATCTTCTTTTTGTTATGTAAGCTCTGTTTTGTTTACAATAAACAACAAAAAAGGAAGAATCGTTTTTGGAAGACTTTTTCTAGCTGAAGTGCACATGTGGAGTGCTAAGAACTTTAAGGTCCAAAGCTAGTGGGTCAGCTCTGCTGCACCTACATATGTTATGTATCAACAGAACACCTGTCCATGCTGCGAGTTTAGGATGAGTTATTTTCAGTAGTTCTTCAGAATTTCCTAAAGATAAATGGAAGCATCAAGTCTGATGTGATTTTGAAAAATGTTACAAGAGAAAACATAGATTCACCTAACTCTGAGCACACCTTAAATAATTTACCTGAATTATAGAAGGACAGGTAGCGTTAAAGCTAAAACTAGCAATCCAATTGCTAGTTAGAAAAATAAATTGGTAATTTTCCTGACAAAACATTTGTGATAAACACGTTAATTTCTATTCTCTGACTTAAAAACTCCATCTTAAAAAATGAAGGGAAAATAGCTCCTAATAGAAAAACAGGAACATTTTAAATACATAACTCTGAACAGAAATTGTACTAAGCCAGTGATTAATTTCAGATTCAAATGAACATAATATTGGTTTATGCTACGCAGTTCTTTGCCGGCAGGTGTCGCTATGTTACCAAACATTGTTCTCAACCGCAGAACTGAATGAAAGAAGTCTGTCGGGAAAGAAACCATTATATAGGATATCTATTAAAGAAACAACCACATCTTTTTAGGCTTCAACCTTCAGGAACAATGGCAAACGGTACGAATGCATAAAACCACGTATCGACATCCAAGCACTTCAAATACACTTCATGGTTTTTCTGTCACACATGAAATAAACACATTTCCAGAAAAATCCACTGTGATGTGTGTTGCGTTTAGAAGCCCTTGGTAATTTAAAGCTTTATTGAGAAAAACATGTTTTTCAGCGCTTTCTGGATGATTTCACAGTAAAAAAGAAAAGAAAAGTAATACAAATGAAAATATTCATCATTTTAATCTTTATAAATGTTAAAATACAAGGATATATTCATATGTTTTATGCTTGGAGGATTTTTGCTGCAACATTTCAACTTTTTGTCCATGATGTGTAGCAAATAATGGTTGTTTACAAGATGGAGCAGCTAATTGAATACCCAACCTGCGACCCACAATCCCAGATTAGTTAAAGATACGTGGATGTTGAGCAGGAGCAAAGAGGAGAAAGAGGAGGAGTAAGTTTAAAACATTGCTTCCATCAATCTTGGGAATGTGAGGTCTCTCACCAACAAGATGGACAAGTTTGAAGCACTGATGAGGATCCAACAAGATCATCATGAATACAGCATCACGTGTTTCACTGAGGCATGGCTGCTGGATCACATCCCTGACTGCAACATATCTCTGCCTGGCTTTCAGATTCGAGCAGACGGAGATTTGATGAGGAGCAGAAAAAGCAAAGGAGGTGGATTAGCAGTGCTTGTCAAAAACAGTTGATGTAATCCAGGACATGCCACTGTGGAATATCATCTTTGGAGCCAAAATATTGAAGTGCTATCTTAATTCAACCACAGAATGTCTCCCTTCAGAGGTTTCTTCAGATCCACTGCAACAAAGACAGCTACAGTCAGACGATCTTTCCTGTCCACATCAAGACAGGCTACAATGACTTTTTGAAAGAAAAAGAAAAAAAAGAGCTACCTAAACATTTTATTTCCTTCAGGGATTAATAAGCATTTTTGATTTGATTTTAACCCTATTAACCCAAATGGATAAAAAGGGATTTTTTTCATTGCTGTTTTATGTGGACATTTAAGTACTGGAGTACATTAATATTAATAATACAGGTAATATAAGTATATTGGAGTACAACTGGACACAGATCAGCAGGTAGCGGAGGAGAGAATCCATTCAGAAGTTAACTAAACTTGATTCTCAGTAACACCACCCATCCACCCACACTCTGGGAGTTCTACAAAGTGAGGCACCTTCAGACAGAGGCTGCAGAACAAGATCATTATACGAGGAATTAAATAATACAAAACAAAAAGAATAGAAGTTCTTTTTATAACGTTGTAACATTTTTTGAGTTGTGTTGTTAAATTGGGGAGTTTGTATTATTGTCATGTGCTGTACAAAACTTTAGATGTATGTAGTATTTAAAGTGTTGAATTTTTATTATATATAGTCAGTTCACATTTCATTTAGATACTTCATCATATTGGTACTAATGGTATGACCCTATTGTGTTACTGTCACATACATTTCATTTTATGTAACGTCAACTCTTGTTTGGTAATCGGATATTTTTTCCGATGGTAAGTGAACGCAACACAACACGCGCCCGTGGCCGCGCCCCCTTATAGTAGGGCGGGGAGAACCCGTAGTTTGGATTCTGTTGATGTCAGAAAGTTACACAAGTTTGAGGGGTGAGGCTTTACAAAAGGGCGGTTTCACAACTATCGATAAGGCTTCGTGCCTACATTTAGAACTCACGTTTGCCGGTTTTACCTGTGAGCAAAGTATTCTAACAGGACTGGTAGAAAAATATCAACCAGCTTTCAGTCCGTGGAAGTCAAGAGGGTAAACATTTGATTCGTCGCATCTTCTCTCTCTCTGCGGATTACCTACCTCGCTGAGGTCCAGTAGCCAGAAAATGAGTGTGAAAACATCGACATGTTAACGTAGTTGTCTCGTTTGTCTGGACTAAAGAGTACCGTCGTCGCTCTTTCATTTTTTCCGCCGCTCATACATATCCATCACCTCTTCCATCATGGAGCTGAGTTCAGTGCTTCTCACCACCGGAGGCTCGGTGGGGTTCTTCAGCCTGGTCAACGCTGGGCTCGGTCAACTTCCCATGCCCGAGTCCGCGTGCAGGAATGCGTGGAAATGGAGAAATATCTCTACATCCTTCGTGCACAGTTTCATCACTGCGATATGGGCAGTGCTTTGGTGAGTTCTGAAAAATAAAGGAATGTCAAAAATCTTAGAAAACATTAATTTTTTAAAGGTTTTCAAGTATTCTGCTTTATGATGACATTTATTTGCAAATCAGATGCTGCCATTCCACAGATTCCTGTAATTCCACTGGGGCAGACTGATGATGTAGGAAGAATAATGTTATTGTCACCAATCACACAATAGCAGTATTAAACCCATAGAAATAGTGCAAATATCTTATTGTCAAAGCTTACTAAAACCTAGATTTTCCTTAAAATCTTATCCTTTATTTGTTTTTTCAGCTTTTTCATTCAACCACAGATGGCAGAGGATCTGATTGAAACGTTTTCTGTGTTTTCTCATGCTTTGGTGTCCTTTTCAATTGGTGAGTACTAGTAGCACTTCTGCTGTGTTAAATGAGGTGGTAGTGTTGCACTCCTTGTGCTTTACTTCTAAAAGAAAATAAAGCAAGTTGCAGGTTGAAATGTATCATCATTGAATGCAAAACACACCAACTGTTGTGTCTTCATGTCCATATTTAGAGTCTAAAACTTGATGATCATTTTTATGGCAACTGAAGTGCCTTTTGGCTGCTTCTTTATGACTTAATGCCTACAATGTCCAAATAAAAATCATAAAAGATTTCTCAAAAGCCGGGAGAACTATTGTTCAAGATCCCCTTTTAAAAAATTGCAGTTTTTACAAAATTTAAATGGTTTACAAATAATCTTTGGGCCATTATTGAGCCATTAATTGTTGACAAGGAAAAACATGTGCAATCTAATTTGTTTTAGATTAAAAAAATAAAAACAACAAGCCGTAATGCAAATCTTTCATCTGATTTATTGGCTTTCTAACCTAAAGCAGACTTTTAAAAGAATTAAAACAACCCTGTAAATAAATGTTAAAAATCAAACAAAACAAGCCTGATAGCTCATTTTTTGCAGACATGTCACTGAACAATATTGTCACCAAGCCCAAGTATGTATGTGTGTGTGTATATATGTGTGTGTATGTATGTGTGTATATATATATATATATACACACACACACACACACACACACATCTCATGATCTCCCATGATATCTTATGATTGTCCCATTGTGGTCCTTGGAGACATGAATATTCACATTGACAATTCTAACTCATCAGATTTTCTCTCCTTAATGCTCTCATTCGACCTAAAACTGGTCCAGAATCCTCCGACTCACAAAGCTGGAAAAGTACTAAATCTGAACCCTCCACCACCTACCAACATTCTGACGGCAGATACCTTTGCCTCATTTTTTACAGACAAAGTCTCACCTATAAGCAAACAGTTTGCTGATATGGCCACACCAAAACCCTCCAAACTCAAAAGTATCACTAACTCAGCATGCAGAAGTCCTACTGCATCTTTTTCTTCATTTACACCCCTCACTGAGAACAGTGTGTGCAAACTTCTGACATGTAGCCATCCTACTACATGCCTGCTGGGCCCCATTCCAACTAAGCTACTCCAATCCATCACTCCTACAGTAGCTACAGCAGTCACACATGTGATTAATGCTTCACTAACATCTGGTACATTTCCCACCTCACTTAAGCATGCTCAGGTTACACCGCTGCTCAAAAAACCTGCCCTTCCTCCAAATCATGTGGAGAACTACTGACCTGTCTCTCCTCCCTTTTCTGTCTAAAATTATTGAAAGTGCGGCCTTCAAGCAAGTCACAAAATATCTCTCACAAAACAATCTCCGTGACCCAGACCAAGCTGGGTTCAAAAATGGCCACTCCACTGAAACAGCTCTGTTAGCAGTGACAGAAGACTTAAAAGAAGCCAGAGCAACTGCCAAGTCCTCAGTATTTATCCTGCTCGACTTATCAGCTGCGTTTGACACTATCAACCATGGCATCCTTTAGTCCATACTATCTAGCCTGGGCATCACAGGGAGAGCACACTCCTGGTTTGAATCCTACCTCACGGGTCGGTCGGTCGTTCAATGTATCCTAGCTTGGTCACTCCTCTGCCATGCACCACCTTGCCACAGGGGTTCACCAAAGCTCCGTAATGGGACCTCTTCTCTTTGCGATTTATACCACCTCACTGGGTCAGATCATCCGATCACATGGTTTCTCCTACCACTGCTAAGCTGTTGACACCCAGCTCTACCTGTCATTCCCACCTGATGACCACACAGTCTCAACGTGAATCTCGGACTGTCTCTCTGATATATCGAGATGGATGAAAGCCCATAATCTCCAACTCAACCTCTCTAAAACTGAACTGCTTGTCAACCCAGCCAAACCAACCATACAACACAATATCTCAATCCAAACTGACTTCCTATCTCTGGCTCCATCAAAGGTAGCTCGAAATCCTGGTGTTGTGATTGATGACCAGCTGACCTTTAAAGATCATGTTGCTTCTGTCACTCGTTTGTGACGCTTCGCTTTGTTCGACATACGAAAGATCAGACCATACCTGACCCAATATGCCACCAAGCTCCCGGTGCAATCTATGGTCATCTTCCACCTTGACTACTGCAGTGCCCTTCTTCTTCCAGCTTGCACTGTGAAACCTCTACAAATGGTTCAGAACGCAGCAGCACATTTGGTCTTCAATCAGCCTAAAAGAGCACATGTCACCCCTCTGTTCATTGAGCTCCACTGGCTACCTTTAGCTGCACACATCAAATTCAAGTCGCTAACACTAGCATACAGGGTCCTGAAAGGAACAGCTCCCATCTACTTGAATCCTCTTGCTGAGGCTTACGTCATGACTCGGTCACTCCGGTCATCAATGGACTGTCGGCTAACAGTGCCTACACCACGCTCAGGACAGTCCAGACTCTTCTCATGTGTTGTTCCACGATGGTGGAATGACCTACCAAGTGCTACCAGAGCAAAGGCGTCCCTGTCTATCTTCAAGAAACTCCTGAAGACCCAGCTCTTCAGAGAACATCTTCTAGACTAGCACCTACCTTTCCTACTCTTCTGTACTCTTTTCATGCACTTCACTCTATCCTGTGTTCTTTTTCCCCTCACGGTCACCTTAGAGACTAGTCTTAGACCAGCTAAGTAGTTTGTTTCGGTTAATGTCAGGGTTAGTTGTTTGTTAGCCTCAAAGTAAATTCTTGGTTACAATATCATTTGTAAGTCACGTTGGATAAAAGCGTCTGCTAAGTACATAAACATAGTTGCTTTGTTTTTTCCAGGACAGAAAAACAACCAATAGTACACTGAGCCTCTTTGGAGGTGGACCCTAAAGAGGTTGAGAGTGCTTCAAGAGATAATGACTTTAAATGTACAGTTTTAGAAAATCTATGCTTATTAACTTACTTTACAGCCTGTAAGCATAATTTAGCTAAACTAAAGCAAAAATATAAATCTGGAATGGTCAAAAACCTGAATCTCACAGAACTGCAACTAATAGCAGCTGGTTGGAGATCATTCATTCATATGTACAAATTTGCTTTTCACAATTTACACACAAAGTGAAAAAGTTATTATTTATCCTAATTACACTCAGAAAATCAGATTATCTTTTTTTTGCTTGTCGGTCACAACTTCATCAGTGGGTTACCCTTTCTAAAGTTGTCTCTCATTTCTTGTACTTTCTGATCCACTGAAACTTAATTGAGAAGGGATTCAGTGCTTCTGCTCACTGTTAAGTTATTTGAATTTAACCTGTTAGTTTTGTCATCAGTTTGCCTTAGACAGCTTGTGTCTGTGAATTCAGCATAAATTAGCTGAAGTTCATGTCCTGATTTATTTTTCCAATAACATCACAATGCAGGCTACAGTAAATACCACAGATGGTAAACTGAATTATAGACTCGTATAAAAAAGATTTGCCTCATTTCATTATAATTTATTTAATCTAGGAGCAAAAAAAAAAAAGCACACACAAAAACTCCCAGTAATTTTTAAAAATTTGACTAAGGACATGTGAACCCTTTTAAATTTACGGGTTTTGAGTTTTTATGTTTGGCAAAAAGCACTCCCAGAAGATTCCCAGGATGTTTGCCATTCTCTTAGGAAGTTCAGCCCAGGAAGCTGGAAAAGCGCGGAGCAGCATCTGGGATGTGAAGCTCAATGAAGGGCATTCTAATCGGTCCCAGGCACCAGACGTTACCCCTCACACTCGTGTGACTCCACAAAGGACGCAACTGCATAAACATCAGTTCATTAATGCAAGCTGTCCACATCAGATGTAGGCAGTACTGGAGAGTCGTCCATCCACCCACACAGAAATGTCCCTTCAACCATTTCACATGATTCTGAGACCTCATGAAGACATTGATCTGTTTAGAACATCTCATATTTTTACATTGTGAAACATATTAAAACTTGAATATGAGTTATGTTCTGCTACCAGTTCATATCTATATGTTATGTTAAATCAAACAGTGAGTTATTTGTAATACAAAACAAAAATGTGTGGCTGTTTCACAAGTTCAGGTTTATGTAGAGCAGATAAGTAAAAAGTCATAGTAATAGTACGAGACTTTAAAATAAATATTTCTGCTCTTTTGAAGTTTTCTGAGTAAAATTTTATTTAAAAAATTACAAGTAAGATGGTAAATATCTATAACTTTAACACAGAAACCCACCTAAAAATGTCTGAAACATCCCTTTAAGCCATGTTTGTTGATCTGGTTTTAGGTCATTCCAGCTGTCATAAAAGTATCTGCCTGAAACCACTTGGTACTTGTTGCACCTCCATGCTTTGATTCAAATACTTGTCAGTCAACACTGATGATGATTCATTTTAAAAGCACGGGTATGAGCTAGATAAGATGTCACTCTGAACAACTGTTACAGTCTCATGCTGCTGTTGACTATTTAGGGCAAAGCTTGACCCAAATGAATCAACATGACATTTTGTGCAGCAGGTGTTTTTGATTTAGGCTAACAAAAGGCATCCTGCATGGTCTCACGTTTTGGATTTTATGTGTTTATTTCATCCTCAATCTTTTCTCGCCGTCCCCCATCCTCAAACCTCTATTATTTTTTCTGTGTTCTCAAAAGCCGTTTCCATGGTTACAGCTGGCAATGGATATGATTAGCCCCTCACCAAGAAGCATCCTGTTTCCTGCTGTTGTCATGGAAGCAGGGCCCCCCTCGGTAGACTCAATTATCTCAAGGCAGCTCTTATTAAAAGAATCTGATGTGTTTTTTAGTTACTTAATGGGCTGCTGAACTAAAAGATGGAATTAAATAAAATGTCTGTCCCTACAGGTTACTTCATCTATGACTTCTTTGACATGATGTTCAACCAGAAGCTGAGTCAATCCTGGGAGCTGCTCTTTCATCACGTCGTGGTAAGGTCTTCCAAGCAGCTCATAAAAACAAGTCTTGATCTACCTCAGCCAGTGATGTTTCAGATGCTTATTAAAGTAGATCATCTCACCAGTCTGGTTTTCCTGATGGGAGAGTTGGCTCAGATAGATTACATTTAGAGCAATAACCTGAGGAGACACAGAACCACATCCTGAATGAAAGTTCTCCCTTTCCACCTCTGCCTCCGTGACCTACTTCCAAGACTCGTCTGATGCTATGTGTTGCTTTCTGTTACCACACTCCTATTCTCACCTCACCTCACTGTTTATTTAAGGGACTAAAGAAGATTAGCATTTAAGCCATGATTTATGTTTGCAGTTTTTTTTAAACCTAAATATAGAAGGTGGAAGTATTTCTCAGTAGAATTTACCACTATATAAAATTGACATGAAATGCATTGCATGTTGACGTTAATATAAAAAATATAGTTAATCCCTGTGTGTATCAACCTCAGCATTTGAGTGAATACTTGATAAGGTTCATAGATGCCCTAGCTTTATTTCTGCATCTTTATTCTTGTGCTTATTGGATGGTATTTTATTATCGGTACTTCATTTAATCAACACTAGTACCCCACTGTAAATATAAGTATTGTATAGGCTACTTTTTTTTTTTTTTTTTTTTTTTTTT
>SSNR01000070.1:2051254-2092413 GCA_006937965.1 Callopanchax toddi | reverse complement strand
TCACTTCGGCCTGTTTCCCCCATTCCCGTTGTAGCTGGTTTCACGTTGGTTTTTTTCATTGGCATCTTGCCTCAGGCGTGGATTCGCCTAATGACCTTAGTAACAATAAATGTATATATCTTTGGTAAAAAAAAATCTTTGCCTACTTTGTTGAAAATCGAAATTTTACGCTCCGATTGCAGGAGCTGAACTTGACACGTCTCACTCTCTCATGACCGGAACCGGAAGTCCTTGTATAGGCTACTTTTAAAAAAAAGTTTTATTGTCACAACAATCATCTAGTTAGTTTTGTATAAACCGATGTGTTACGCTCAAGATTCTTGTTGCTCTCGCTTAACTATAGCGCCATTCAGTGCTCAGAGAATTTGCTAAAATCCCAACAACTATATCTCAAACTCAGAAAGGAAAGTTGTATCTGAACCATGAAACTTCTGAAACAATGTCCAGATGAGACCAAAGTAGAGAAAAGCAAACATGACGTAGCTGCAAAAACAACTCATACCAACTGTCGGCACAGTGGTGGAGGAGTGATGATCTGAGGTTGTGTTAACTTACAGCCATCTTTGCTGATGTCTGTTGCAAGCTGGATACATTGTTACACTGCCTATTGGGGTATATTGATGTCATGTCCACTCACATTAAAATATTCTGCAGCAAATGATGGAGTATCAGCTTCCTATGAGGAGTGTGGGAAGTATCTAACCACTACCACTTGTAACTTGAAATTAAGAGCAACCAGTAACTAACATCAAGAAATGGGACTCTGCCCTTCATGTCTGTAATCTTCTCTGAGGGTTTGGTCTGTTGTAGATGCATGTGGAGCAGCATGCGGTTAAAGGCGAGATTTGCTGATCTCTGTTGTTGCAATCCAGGAGAAGTTACAGTCAAACATTCCATGAAAGTTTTTCTTCCTTCTTCATGACTAAAGTTGGGATTACAGTTGCTTATTTTGGTCAGAGGAAAATGTGGGCCCTACTACAGACACTCAAACTGATTTAAATCATAACATCACATCATCAGACATGCTTCATTCAGAAAGCAGGAAGATAATAATGTAACTTCTTAAATGACCGTTCACTTCCTATGCTGATGCATTGTTGTCTAGGAAGCATGTAAAGCATACGCTTATAAAATGTTTTATTCAGTGAAAAAAGTTGTCTTTTCCCTATTATTTAAAGAACATAAGTTAATTTCCCCCAATTAAAAGTTGGAAATAACTTGAATGTGTTCTAGTCTCTCTTCTTGGAAATGGTGAGCTTGTAAATAAAATATGAGAAGAGTGAATCCTATCAGACTGAAGTGCAGGTCAGTTTTTTCCATGAAGGTGGAAATAATAACAACAGTAGTTATAGCTAATGTTCTTTTTTAGAAAATGCAATCCTTTAATTGTTTTTTTTTTTTAAGAAGTCACCAATCTAGTTTGTTTCTCTGCTGTGTTTTTTGCTCTCTAACATGCAGGGATTTGACGGTTGTCAGCTAATATCTTCAGTGAATGTGCCTCACCCGTCCCTCATTAGGCACAATTCAGTTATCTTTGAACTCGTGAACCAAAGCAGCCTCTCAGCAGGTCTGAGCACGGCGGATTATTTGGGCCTTGGTGCCTTCTCACGCCTGTCTTCGAACTAAAAGAGTTTACACGTGGTGTGATGATGATTTAGTACTTTATCTTTTAGGCTGAAGTTCTGTGGGACATTTAGATCTGATTGCACAAGTTGCAAACATTTGAATGTTGTAAAACTGGGGAGTTATTTACATCAGGTTTTGCCTTGTCATACTATTTTTTGAAGTCTTAGCTGCAGATAACGCCATACTATTTTTTGAAGTCTTAGCTGCAGATAACGCCACCATAAACTGTTCAGATGTTTTGTCTTCACTTCCTTCTGTTCATCGATGAAACACTGATTTCACTTCAAACCTGTACATGGAGATTCCTGGTTACCCCTGATACATCAGGTGTGTTTGTAACATGGGTCTGGAGCCATATGTGGCTCTTTGTTCCCCCCTGAAGGGACTCCTTGTACCTGAGTAATGTTAATATTGGAGCTGAAAATCAGAAAATGGAGTTTTATCAATGTTTCCACCAAATATTTGCAACAGGTGCGAGGAGTTTCCTGCATAATGACACTAATAATACAACAATGCAATGACCTTAACCTTAGTTTGTTTATACTTTGTTCATGCAACTTTCTGACACTGAGATTTTCTTTAAGTTTCTTCATATTTATAGTCAAATGACTATAAAGTCGAAAGTAGTTTTGCACATCAATATATTCTTAAAGTAAGACATGAATAAAAACGTCTTAAATAAAAAGCCCTACTTATTTTTGTCATAAATGTCCAACAATTTGATGTGTTTTATGTTATTTTTAAGGCCTTAATGTACTTGTTTTGTGCTTTATTTCCTTCTAACTGAGCAGCTTATTGAATTGTTTTCTGAACAAGGACATGTTAGTTTCTTGTAAAGAACTAGTTTGTTTCTTTATTCCTTTCTTGCGCCATCTAAAGCAGTGTTTTTCAACCGCTGTTCCGCGGCACATTAGTGTGCCGTGAGAGATCGTCAGGTGTGCCGCGGGAAATTATTCAAATTCACCTGTTGATTTAAAAAATATTTTTTGAAAACTAATTAATTATTATCTGCTAATAATATTCCATTATCGCGCATCTGTGCCAGCCATCACCAAATGGCAGACTCCGGTTCTGCTTGGAGTCAGACTGCGCAGCAAATCCAAGACTTGGACCTGGTCCAGGCGGTGCGCTTTGGGGAGACGCGCGGCGCGCTGTGAGACGCTACCGCGGCCCGCTCGGCCACCAGCATGCCTCCTCCCCCGAACTGGACCACATCAAGTCTGTGGTTCGGCGAGGAGGAGGGGGAGACGCGCGGCGCGCTGTGAGACGCCACCGCGGCCCGCTCGGCACCGGCATGCCTCCTCCCCCGAACTGAACCTGGTCTGTGGTTCGACTTGGTTCGGCAAGGAGGAGGAGGGGGAGACAAGCGGTCGCGGACCCGCTGCCACCGGTCAGGAGAACCAGTCCTGGACTGGCTCTGTTTCCTGGTGGAGCAGCAACAGTCCCGACATTTTTAAATTCATACTTTGATCTGACCGGTCCATAAAACCAGATCAGCGGGCCCACGGACACTGGGTTGGGTCGTCATCATGTCGCTTTGTTCCTGCGTGACGCACATTTGGCAAAAAAGAAAAGAAAGTCGGAGTAAACCCCCTCAGCATCACTGGTTTTTTAACGATCTGAAAGGGTCACTGGGTTTTTTCTCCAGTGTCTCCTCTCTTTGACTGAAGGTCCCGTTATTCCAGGGGCGGATCTAGAGGGGGGGCCAGTGCCCCCCTGACAACAAGCTTGGCCCCCATGTGGTCCCATGTTAAGTGCTTAGAGTTTTAGAATGTACCCCTTTAAAAAAGCAGCTGGCCCCAGCCTGCCCCCCCCCCCCCCAATTTTTTCTAAAACCGCCACTACGTTATTCTGATCACCTATCAGACCGCTGAGGAGCTACTGTGCTCGCGCATGTCGTCATAATGAGAGCGCACGTCACAGCTGTGTTTCTCAGCATAACTGATGACTTAAAATTTAACAAATCAAACAATATCAACACTAAAAACACATTGATCTGTCAATGACTTTATCAGGTTGTCCTTTATTACTAATGTTTAAATACACCCAAAAGTTTTAAAACATGATGACAGAGCCCTGCATGATGTAACATGAAGAATGAAATAAGGCAGATTTAATCCATTACAGATAAACTGGATGCTACAGTCACTTTTTGACAGGTGAAAAAAAATCAGTTTGAAATTATTTGATGTGGTAAAAAAGAGATATGATGCTTTAATCAGGTCACCTGTAAACTAAATATAATCCTTTACTGTCAGGAGATGTTAAGGTTTCTACAGTAAAAACTATTAAAACAGGGTGAGCCTTAGAAAACAGCTGCAGTCCTGACAGATTCATTTGTTTTAGTGTTAAAAATGTTTGATTGGACCAAATTCATCTGATAACTTTATACTGCTTTATACTGCTCCTCGAACAATGAGGATGGGTCAAATGCAGAGATGAATTTCCCAAGGGGATCAATAAAGGATAAATTATTATTATTATTATCAACCATCAATGAGCTCAGACAGCAGCAACTACCCCCACCCCCCGCGGTGTGCCTTGTGATTTTTTTTTCAATGAAAAAGTGTGCCTTGGCCCAAAAAAGGTTGAAAAACACTGATCTAAAGGATGCAGACCTCTGCTTTAGTCCATATTTAATCTTCATGATTTATCTTATTTAGCCTCAAACACAAATGTCTCGGTTTACTTGGACTGATAATGGGTATCTATAGAACGATAGAATGCAGTTTTATGTAGCAATCGAGGAATGCCACTATCAGAAGCGTTATCTTACATTATGTGGCTGTAATTGGTGTCAGAGCAGATGTAACTGGAAGTCTGTGTCATATATTTGTCATTGGCATGTGTAGAACCTGAACAACCTGAACAGGTTTTAAAAAACATTTTGTACTTTAGTAATCTTTGTGCTCTTCAGAAGCAGCACTAGATTCTATAATCATGAAAGCTTCATTTAGTTTTTTGGTTATTTTTCACCAAGTTATCCAAAAACATTTTAATTATTACATCAAGTTTCATCATTGTTGCTTTTTTAGAACATCTGAAGTCACCATTCCAGTTACTCTTTTAGTATTTATGTTTTGTTTTACAACCCAAGGTGCAGACGCATTTTCAGCCATCAGAGTCTGTGTGGTCTGTTTGTGAGCATGTGTGCAACAACAGCGTGTGTCGTCAGTGTAGCGTAATATAACCTGATTTTATTGTTATAATACGGACACACTTCTGCAAGGTTATTAGCTTAGTTTTGTCGGTTTTATTGCTAATCACTGTTAGCTACCTTCACTAACCTAACGGTTATGCAGGATATCTAGGTTCTTTTGATTCAAAGGGAAGACCTACGTACGTTATATTTGGAAGTTATAACCCAGAAGCAGACTTAGACTACAGTTATTTTATTAAAGAAACAGATTGAACGAACAGACAGATATGAGGTAGATGGTGCATCTTAAGAGATTCTTCTGATGTTATTAAGCTGAGAGTTAATGACGAGAGCCCGTGAGATATTAAATATCTCTAGGGAGTCTGAGCTAGTTATGAGGGGAGCGGAGACTAAGACTACGTTCACACTGCAGGTCTTAATGCTCAATTCTGATTTTTTAATCAAATCCGATTTTTTAGTCTGGCTGTTCACACTTCAACTGAAATGCGACAGCAAACAGTCTCCAGTGTGAACGAATCACGGCCCCAAAGCGGCCCGCATGCGCAGACGATGACAAGACGTCACACGTAACGTGCTCTGCTTACGGAAGTAAAATGGCTTTGGCAATAGACTTGAACATGGCTCAATTATGGTAAGATCTCTTTAAGGGTGAAATACACCGAAGACATCAGCGCTGCGCCATGTCGCGCTTGCGCCGTTATTTTGTTTAAAAACCATTTTAGTCCGTCAGATCACTCATCACACGGGACCGCCACAGCACGTCCCAGAGACACGAGTCCACGCCACGGCGCTAAGTTCACTTGAACAGAATCGTCACGTAATATATTACTAATCAAGTCCAAAACCTCACTGTCTGTCCACCGACTGCCTCCGTCTCCAGAATCAGCTCTACGTGTTGGAGCGTTTCCCTCCGTCGGCGCAGATTAGTGGTCTGTCTCCTGTCGGTCACGTACGAGGCGGATTCAATGCGACATGTCCGTTCAGACTGGAGTCGCTTTCAAAAACATCAGATACGTATCCGATTCAGTACCACATATGAAAGTGACCTGGGTCGGATTTGAAAAAATCGGATCTGTGCCATTCAGACTGTCTTAAAAAAATCAGATTTGGGTCGCATGAGGGAAAAAAATCGGATTTGAAGCGCATTTGGCTGCAGTGTGAACGTAGCCTAAGTTGACAGGAGTGTTATTTATCAAGAGCCTCAGTTTACCAGATCGGAGTTGGTACCTTGCTGAAACCGCTCCAAGATCGCCTCGGCGTGAGAGGTGGAGGCTCGTCTGTGTGATCGTTGGTCTGACGAGCCTCGGATTATCCCCGGGGCCGGGAGGCCGTTCCAAGGCACGGAAGCGTCTCAATGAGTCGGTCAGCGGCTCCATGGTCGGCTGGTGGGAGAGGCTAGCATGTTCTTCCCCATGGCAGGTGAACAGAAGCAGACGGATGGTGTCTGGCTTCTTAGCCGGAGAAACCTCGACTGTTTGGGGCTAATACCCAAGACGTGCAGTCGGCATCAAGGCCCACCGTGTAGCGGAGAAAACGGTGAGCTTCTTCTCTCGTTGTAGGTTGAAACGAGAACTCCTAGCTTCCAAGCAGGAAGTCTGACAGTGGAACTTTTTGGACGCGTGGCCCAATGGGAAGGAGTTACCAAGTCACGTGGTTCTCGTCATTAAGGAAGCCCAGGCAAAACTTAGATGGATTATTAATATGCTTTAACCTTTTAGCAAAAGTAGCAACATAAAATAATACTGATGCAACATCAACATTCATGAATACTGGAAGAAAATGAATTAATCATATTAAGACATTTCTGGACAGTGGATTAAAGGTAGTGTCTTTTTAGAATGAGACATCAAAGAGTCTTTGAGTTTAATTATTAACTAAAGAACGTCTTCTGAGTCTTCCGACACGACCGGGTCCTGGAAGGAATGTTGATTCAGGTTACAACATAATAAAAGAGTCATTTTAATCCAAGTTATTGGGAAAAAGATGAGTTATTGTTGTGATGAACCAGAGGTCAGAATTCAGAGATAGTAACGCCTTTGCCGGCGCTACATCAGTCTCATCATAGATTATATCAAATTTAAAAATTGTAAAATAAGTTACAAGTGTCAGTGAGCCTTTGTGCGACCATGTCTCACACTCGCGCTGTGCTTTTTTAAAAGAATAACAAATGGAGGGGGTATTTGTTACAGTTTGCATAATTACCAGGAATGTTGTTTGTATGGGTTTTCATCCATTAGCAAGGATAGAAAAATGAAGTCTTTTTTTTTTTTTTGATAAAAGGTGTTAATAAAGGTGCGTCTCTCCTGGATGCCACACCTGACCTAAAACCAAAACCTGAACAAGATGATGAACAGAGTTGGATGAGATCCAGCTGCTTTGGGACAACTGGAATAATTGTGTATGGTTTAAAGATATTTTGTGTGTGTCGGCATGAGAGAACACAGCGTATCCATAGATTGAACTTTTGTAGCTGATAGGGGGAAATTTGTTTTGTTTGACAGCAAACCTGACATTCTCCTGTGATTTTGGGGGGGATGTTGGTTGATGTTTCTATACTGTACATAGTAGTAGAATATTTAGGCTTTTCCCCCCTACATTATTGGATTTTAGCTTTGCCAATATTTATCCATTAATGAGGAAAAACCTGCAGAAAACTGTAAAGTCTGCTTTCCAGCAGCAGCTCTAAAATGCACTCTTAAATATTTAACAATTGTGACAATTTGACAAATTATGTTTTTTTCAAACAGAATTAAAACCACTAGGGACAATATATACAGGTATTGCATATTTGCACCACTTATATGTAAATGTGAAATTTACAGGTTTTTCTTGGTCTTATGAAATTAAAACTTAAATATAATTCTTAATTTGGTTTAATTCTGTGCTTTTATTTATTTGGCACTAGTTCAGAACAAA
The DNA here is from genome assembly GCA_006937965.1 of Callopanchax toddi. NCBI lineage: Eukaryota > Metazoa > Chordata > Actinopteri > Cyprinodontiformes > Nothobranchiidae > Callopanchax > Callopanchax toddi. Next base: position 2,084,711 of record SSNR01000070.1, on the reverse strand, counting down.
TATCACGGCAACGCACCAGGAATAAATGAACCAATCACTTCATCCAGATTTAATTTGGTTGTAATAAAATCTGATCTAGTAGATGTTAGGTGACATAGTGGGAAGAAATACTCCATTTTAACAGAAACAAACTAGAAGCAGCCACAGGCAGGTCAATTTTATTTTTCCTTGATTGACTGGGGCAAGGTATATATTTACATTATTGTCCATAAAAAACAATAATATGCAAATTTTTGATGGTTGAGGACAGCTGTTCAGTTTATCCTAATGTTAATCCAAGAAGTCTAATTTTTCACCAGAATTATCGGTTACCCGCTTGTTAAATGCTTATCTTTTTGCATCACAAGCAAGTAGTAAAAGCCAGCCTTCATTAGTTCTAAGTTCTAACATATGGAATAACATATGGTATATGCATTACTAGAAAGACTTTAAAAACACATCGGATAAATGCATTAAGCTGTTAAAGCCTGTGACTTGCTGCTGAAGGATGCAAGCAGAGCTTATATCCTGCACTTTCCTGTCACAGAGATTGATTACATCACTCAAACATAATTGAATAGTTGCAATGATACTCCGGGACCAGTAAATGTTCGTGTTCCAGGACTGAAACCGATATGGCAGGGCATAAGTAAAATGTTTCCCTGTTTTCCAGCCTTTGTGGCAACAAACTGACCTAATTTTATGACAGATGAGGGAATTGTGTTAATGCAGGAGAAAAGCCATGATGAAGGCTGAACCGATCCTTTGCTGGTAAAGATCATTTATTGACATTTACAGTTTTTAGCACAATGTCTAGAAAGTTTTAATGTCTCCCATGAGTGTCATCCTATATCCATAGCTGCCCAGACTTAAAGCGGCTCTCTGGATTATTTTTCTCTGTATCAAAGTTTTCTAAATGTTTTAAATGATATTTCAGGTCTAAACTATGATCTATGGGTTGAGTTCCACAACATCTGTCATTCTGATGAAGACCCTCCTTCCTCCTAGAGACCCCTTTCCATTATTTCTTGCCACCGACATTTTTCAGCCAATGAAATTCAAATGTCTGCATTCTCTCAACATGCACGCGCATCGACCAAACCTGTAACAGTAGGGGGCGCTGTCGTACAGGACGCTCCGTGTGTTTCTCTGCCGTCTCAGCCGTTCACTGAGGACTCACAGCTCATTTCTACTAAAAACCTACCCATTCTCCAGCTAAAGATGGATTTATTTTTATTTTTAAACCTTTCACCTCACAGAATGGCAAGGCTTGACAGGGTTATGCGTTTATTTTGGTCAGAAAGTTCATCCAGGGCCGAGTCAAGTTCAGCTTCAGAGTCCAGCAGCAACTCTCTGCTAACAGAGCTAATATCAGAAGCAGCAGGGACAGAGAGGGCTCATCAGACCCTCGTAGTATTGTTGGAATGAGATTGTGAACTGTGAGTGATTAAACCCTACACATTGAGCTGTACAGTTCATGTCCGAAGTATATGCACCGCGTGCACGCGCGCACACACGACCGGACGCGCGTGTCGAGATGTTTTGAGGAGGAGCCTTTGGACGCTATATTAAAAAACTGCTCTCTTGCTGAAATCCTCCAGAGTGCTGCTTTAACGAGCATTAAAAGGGATTTTCTTCAAGCCACACTTTGCTCCTGAATACATTATTAAATAAAAAATAACACAACCAACTCATCAGTCATTCCTCTCCTCCGTGTAGCCCACACACCCTTCTAAATAACATATGTGTGTCTAGTTGAACATATTTACTGTGTTCATCCTGTTTGTGTACATTCGTTGAGTTTCTGATCAGATGTTCTGGGACTGAGAGGAACAGAAGTTCAGCTGACTCGAGTTAGCAGAGACCTCATGATGGTAGTTAGGACCAAGTTCTCGGACCTCAAGCTAACCCCATGTCTCAAACTTTGAACCTCTTCTGTGTGTTACATGTATAATCATAGTGTTTCCTAGCTGCATGTCCCTCCCTCCATGATCCCTTATAGACTTTGAGCCTTTCGAAGACCCTCTCACCTGCTAACCAGACCACAGTCACTGTGTAGCTGACATCTCTCTGCTGAGTGTCAGAGTGGTTTTGTTTGTATGAACTTCACTGAGACATTTCCTGTCTCTTTTATAAGACTTCTACTAAAGAAGTGTCTCCTGTCCTGCAGGTGGAACAGTGTTGTGCTGAAGGGTCCAGGCATAATGCAGATGTTAAAACTTAAGTCACAGGTTTTTTTTATATCATTAGCTTTGACTTGCATGCATCCTCACTAATCACATAGTCAATGCCCTTCCGCTCATTTATGAGTGAACTAGAGCTACAAAGGTGATTTTGAGCAAAATTTTGCAAAGATTTTTTTTGCGTTTGTGAGAAATGCTCCACCTCATCCACCAGTGTTTTTAAGTCCCACCCACTCACCTGTCTAGAGCAGTCTGCCAACACCTCATCACCTCTCACAACACTGTTACATGATCTAAAGAGGATTAAAAGCCCTGAGAACATTTGACACAGACTGTTCAAGACCACACTTCTCTCGTTCCTGCACCTTCCCCTCCCTCCGCAAAGCAACCTTATCAATCAACACTTACTTTGTCCAGTAGAAGAAAAAAAATCAACTGGTTCCAAACCTGTCACACTGACAGAGCTAGCTAACAAATTATCAGCTGGACTCGAGAAAACTGGTTTGACATCTTTTGACTGTATTGTGACTTAAGAAGTAGGTGAGCCAAAGAAAGAAAGAGCTTGTTCTTAAGGAAGGCCAGGCTAAAAACACAAAGACACACGTGAAATGTGTTGCATCATTATTAAACTGTTGTGTCAGACTAGTTTGTTTGGGAGTCATGAAAGCAGTAAAAGACAATCGGATGAGAACCTGAAAATGAGGAAGGGCTGGCTGCAGAGGCCAAACAGGTGCAACCAGATCTAGTATTTTACCCTCAGTTTTGACTGCAGGTTTGTTCAGAGATTCCTACACAGGTTGTACTACTCACAGCTTTCACTTCATCACATACTGTACTTCTCTAACCCACATAAAAGTATTTTAAAAAGTAGTTTCTATGATACAACTGTATATAATCTATTATATTTTTTGACAGGCACTTCTCAGGTGCTCCCTGTTTTTTTTTTTTTTTGCTTCAGTGTTTGTTTAAAAATCAGGAAACATCTGATTTCTTTGGTTTTGAGTTTTCTGCCTCAATGCCTGATAATTTTTTTCATGCTGGATCAGATATAGAAGTAAGCCTATATTTACTTTTATTATATGAAGTCGGACGTTTGTCGGACAGTTTAGAGAACTGCTGTGAAGCTACAAGTTTTTTTTATAGTTTTTTCCAACTCTTATTAGTGTCATTTAGTCACCCACTGTGTTTCTCCCCTGAAAACTGAAAGAGGTTGAAGGTCCCTCGCCAGGGTTTAGTGTATGTCTAATTGAGCCCACAGGGAGAAGAAAGATACAGAAAACAAACCCTTTGTTTTCCCAGATCTCTGACCAGGTATTAGGAGGCTTTTTTGCAGTTGAATTGAAACCAAACTGTATGAGTTTGCTTTTCAGTCCCCCTCTCCCTCCCTCCCTCCCTCCCTCCCTCGGTGCACGGTGCTGATAATAATAGAAACACATCCCCACCAACGCAGACTGAAATCAAACTCACAGATCAGTTTTAGGTCGTAGTCAACTGATTCTGACCTGATATGGTTTCACTCACTTTTTGCACTTAATGTTTTATCGTTCACCTCTTGCACACTGACTGTTGGAAACCTTGAAAGGGTGACATATTAGTGGAGCCAGGGTCTTTTGAAGCTGCTGTGTTATCAGAGTTTATGAGCAGTAGGCTGATGGAGCACAGACAACAATAAAACCTGACATGTGCAGCAGAACATATCTTGTCTGGTTTAGAAACCTCCATAAGCATCTCTTTTATAACGTGAATGTGAGAGATTTGATGCGTACCAACATCCTTTACAAGTCTGTTATTAAATCATCTTATTGTTGGATTCTATAGCTGTTTGTTTTGACCTTTGCAGTCTCGTGTTTTGTCTTGTTTTTCTCTCTGCAGATCAGATGAGCTAATCCAGTCTAAAACCACTGGTTTGTGTGGTTGAAGCTGTGGTCAGGTCTCCGTCTGTGTGTGAGCTGCTGTTTAATCAGGTTTAACAGAATGGACAGTCTTGTTTTTAAGCTGGGAGGCATCAGATGATGGTAGCAAGAGTGATTGGGGATTTTTGTGTTTGGTCTTGAACCCACGTGGAAGTGTATAACTCAACGCTGCTCTGTCACGTGTTGTTGTTGCTTTAGGTGTTATGATTCAAAACTGAAAACACAGAGTATGACAGCCTCTGTGTTTGTTTGTCTCATCACCTGTCTGATCTCTGAGGTCATGTTTTAAATCTCAATGATGTGATTTGAGTCTGAGCTCACTCATGATGATGAATGATAATGATCTGATTTGTTACTTTCACATATATTCTGTGTTGTCAGCAGGTTGTAGCATGAATGAATGAGGGATTTGATGAGTTAAATATGTGCTTATTAATACTTTGTTGTTTTGGAGTGGTTTTAAGGCAGTTTGCCACATTTGTCTGAAAAAATAAACATTTAGGAACTCTTATAAAAGATCAGTATATTTAACATCATCACCGCTAAGTAGCTGAAGCCGTTAGAAGGCAGACCACCGTTTGGTTTTTCACTTATTTTAACAAGAAGAAGTTCGACACACCTTGTGTATCACAGGTTTTAGAGTGAGGGAGGAATGTCGCAATAAATAACTGACCAGTGGTGTGATCTCATCTCACTTATCGGTGTGTTCATGTAGCTTTGAAAATACTTAGCATAGCTCTTGTGATGGGGCAGATTGTTTGTTACTAAATGTGTTGCTTGTGTTGTACTTGGATTTGATCCATCATTTCCCTAACCCTATAGATCTTTATATTTCAGCTAAAGATGTTTAATTATTTTATTGCTACCATGTCATATAACATTACATTACTTTGGTTTAATAAAATGTGTTTAAAAGACTTGGTGTATTTTAGGCTTCAAACGATCGCCAGATAATAAAAATGTAGTTTCTTTCCTTAATGTTTTAAACAATACAACTTACAATAATTTAATACATAAGATGATTTTGGTCCCCAGAAGGCTGTTATTTAAATTATTTTAGTTGGTAACTTTAGGTCAGATTTTTCTTTTTATAGGATTGTCTTGAAACTAAACAAAAATGCTGCAAAAATACCTAATATGTTTATTTATTTGTGCACGTTAAAAGTTTTTTTTTTAACCCTCTTTTGCTCTAGCAGCTCAATAAGACCTAGTAAAACATCATACAGTAAAAGATAACTTCTCCTCACGTGTCTTGTTGCCTAACCAGAAATATAATGCAGCAGGAAGCGTCACATGAAACACGTGTTGTCAACAAATTCCTTTTATCAGACGGTAGTGATTGTTAGTTTGTGTGAAGCCTTTTTACTAATCATTATATACCTCTACCAGCTGCTGTGTGTGTTGGATAATATCTTTGACTCACACACTTTTTATTACATTTTATGTTGTTTAATTCATAGATTTATTTTTTAGTGATGCTGCTGCCCCCTTGTGGCCTTTACCTGTCAGTTACATCACAGGGTTTTATAAGCACTGAGGGCGTGGTGACCTTTAAGATGAATTACAGTGGAAACAGGAACATGTAAAGTCACCATATCTCCATAAGAATCAGCTGACATGAAGACAGTCAGTCAGGATAAAGTTTATATTAACTTTGACTATAAATAATCAAGTGGTGTTTATTTAAAGTGCCAATAGGAAAAGGTTATTTTAGAAGTTTATGTCTAAACATACATAATGGTGTTTCCACAGCCAGAAGCAGGTTAGGCTGACTGTGTGGACCCAGGCTGGTAGATTCATCTGTTATTAGAAGACAGGGGGTTTAATGGCTGATTTCAGTGTCAGTGTTTAGATATCAGTGCAGCAGATGATTGATATGTGGAGACATTTTGTCCTTTTTTTTAATGCTTAAATACATAAATGTAATGGGTTATTATGTTTATATGGTAAAATCTACTAGAATATAAAAAGCACAAGAAAAACAAACATTTCCTGTCCAATCAGTGATGGATACTTTATTAAGAAAAAGCTGCAGCAGCAGAAGCTACAGCCAATTTTTCTTTTCTTTTTTTGTGCTGTATATGTAAACACCCGAAAGAAGATAATTACCGGTAATGCCTTGTATTTTTACCTGATAATTATGTTTTCCTTCTTTTAGGATTAAAATGTTACCTTTAAATGTAAATTGTTACAAAGAGCAATCATTTAGCACTTAATACATTAAACGTAAAATATTTGCTTTTAAATCCTAACTAACCTTCCTTATTGCTGTCTTCTCGCTGTAGGTGATCACCTGCTTCGGCCTGTCGGTGCTCTCCTATCTTTACGTTGGCTTCGCCGTGGTGGCCTTGTTGGTGGAGATCAACTCTGTGTTCCTCCACCTCAGGCAGATCCTGCGTATGGCCAACATGGCCGCAAGCACGTTTTACCGCGTCAACAGCATGATCAACCTGGGGTCGTATGTGTTGTTCCGGATCAACACGCTGGCTTGGATGACCCGCTGGCTGGTGCTCAACAGGGACAAGGTGCCTCTGCTGGCGTACACGCTGGGCAGCGTGGGGATGGCCATCATGACGGCCATGAATATTGTCCTCTTTTGCCGGCTGCTCAGAAGCGACTTTTTAAAGAGCGCTAAACGAGAGGCCAAGAAGGAGAAGGAGATGTAGAGCTCAGTAACACCCAGTGGGTATCTCTGTGTGTGGCCTCACTTTAAACACATTTTTTATGCTCGATGAAACATCTTCCTGTCAGCTGTGAAGCAAAACGAGGCCTTTTAATGACACCCTACGCCTTATAGTCCCACTGGGTGTTTCAGCTTAAACTCTGCTATAATGTAGCTTATCATCTAATTAAAGCAAATGTTTCTGCATCGTTTTATACAGCAATCAGAAACTAGTATAAAATATGAACTAAATCACAATAATATTATATTTATGTATGATTTAAATATATAAATTCACATATCATTGATATTTAATGCCGTTGTTTTATTTTTAAAGTAAATCAGTAGAACCTAAATAGTTTGGTTTAACACTCGCACTGTAGAAGAAAAGTTTTCCACCAAACTGCCTCAGCTAAAAACCACCTGATACCTCAGAGAACTCCTCCTAACTCCTGCTTTACTCTCAACGTTTGGCTCTTTGTTAGATCTTAGAGGAGAAAATCATAAATTATGTAGAGAAAATAAAAAAACTCAAATATAAGAGAAATAAATACTCTTAAAAAGCATTTCAAAAAAGCAGAACCACATTTAATTTGACGACAGTGCATTGAGAGATTGATGCCTGTAGCTAAAAATTAAATTGTATTAAATATTTGAGAAGTAGTTTAAAGGAATTAGCTGAATTAGCTGTAGCAGGCTTTAAATTATTTACAAAGAATTGGAATTTTAACTCAAATTAGTTTGTTCCACTCAGCTCTGATTGTAGATTCAAAACATCTGACTTGTTCTTTGTGTGAGTACACCCAAATTCAGTGAAATAAGAAGAAAACGCATAGATTAAGCTGTATTACAAGCTATCATCATTTATGTTTATTATTATTTAGAACCATAGTGACTTTCAGTCTGCAGCAGGAGCTTTGACAGGCATGGCTTGCTATTCTTCTTCTTCTAACCGCTAGAGGGCAGCACATTCTTTAACATCACATCAGTGACCTCCATTCAACCAAACCCAAAGAGATGTTTGTACTTTGAAATCTTTCTGTAGAGCTGTGCCATCCTGCCTTTAATTTGAAGGATGTTAATAAATCAGAACAGAAGTTGAGTTGTTCCTGAGGAAAACAAACAGATCTGAAATTTGTGAAAACATCAAAGTGTTGTACAAATGACTTCTGCCTGTCTAACCCTCTGGAGCTAAACCAGGGTCCTATGTTTCCTTATTTAAAAAAAAAAAAGCTGAGAGTCTAGTTTTGATCTTGCATGTTAAAAAAGTAAAAACAAGTAAAGCTCAAGTTTGAATCAGATTTAATTTAATTAATTTTTTTTTCAGACATTTTTAATATATGCTGGTTTTCAGTTTTATATTTAAAAATTATTTTAGGTTGATTTTTTTTTTTTTTTAACTCTTTCAATCTTTTTTTTTTTTTTTAGATCAAACTTTTGGCCCTAATAGAGCTCTGAGTCTATGCATCTGTTATCTGAAGCTCCGCCCCCACACCTGATCAAGGTTTTTTAAAAAAAAGAGCTCTGAAAGCAAAAAACAAACCTGAAACTGAGAAAAAGGTTTTAGTTTGACTTGAATTTGAAAATATTTAATCTGAAACTGATAAAAAAAATTTAAAAAATAAATGAAAGTGGAAACCCAATATATAAACATGTTTGAAAAAAAGTAATTTAATTGAGACTGACATAAATTAGCTTTTATTTTGAAAAATATTTTTGCAATTTGCAAGTTCAAGATCAAAACTAAACTTCTTTAGTTAAATTTTTTCTCTAAATAATAAACGATTTTGGCCTCAGGTATCTCCATATAACTGCTTTATATTTCTGACACAGTATGTAAATATTTGATTGCATTATTGTTTGGAAAATACTTTTTTTTTTTTATTTTGTGTTTGAACAATTGTTTATATTAATTTATACTAAAACAGTTGACATGATCATAAGATTCACTGATTGTTCTTATTGTAAAAAAAACAGTTTATTATTGCAAAGATGATTCTATTTGAAGTAAACGCTAAACATCAACAGCATGGCACTATGTTTGAATTATTGTTGTTGAGGCTGATTACAAGCCTTTTGTAAAATAAAAATTCTATTTCTTTTTGTGTTTTTGTTAATGTCTGCTGTCCTTATTTTGTTGTTTTTGCTAATTTGAACTCTTGGGCAGCTTTGTGGTTGTAATGAAGATTCTTGATGGGAAAGATTTGTGCAAAATTTATGAAATCTTAGCGCTTTAATGAATTAAAACCAAACCATCAGCTTACGTTCAGCTTTGCTTTTTGTGTTCAACTTCCTGCTGTTTTTTCTTGGTTTTCATTTTCCAAACACAACTCTATCAAGGCTGCAGGGATAAATTTAAGGTATTTCAAGATGCATCTGCATAGAAAATCTCAGCAATGGTAAACTTCTCGTTTTCTATTGCTCCTCATGCACAATAAATGACTGCATTTGTCTTTTTTTTAAAACCGTTTTATAAGCACTTGATGGGATTTGGTTTACCCTGCAACTGACATAACTGCTATAAATATTCATACTGTTATCTTTTTTAAGTTTGATGAAATAACACTATTGACACTTTGTCATGTCAATTTTTTAAAATCTTTTTTAAGGCAAAAGCTGAAATATCGACGCAATAGTGACCAGTTTTTGATGGCAACATCCTCTGCTTGCAGATCATTGGCTTCATCTCATCTAATTTAAATGTAACGGTGAGGAAAAATGGTTTATTATTTAATGTTTTTGCCAGAAATTGTTTTGTGATTGAATTTCCTGTTGAAAATGTTTAACATTTAATGTGACAATAAAGATGGAAGAAATAAACGACCAAGAGTGTTGGTATGAAGTCATTAAGCCACAGTGTCGGTTTAAAGTTTTCTATTGTAAAAGCAGAACTTAAAAGATTTATTTCTAAATAAAACTAATGTTTTCAGGTTGGAAATAATCTTGTAAGAATTAAAACAAAGTGATGGAGCAAAGTTCAAAATGAAAATCAGCCTTTTTAAACGGTTTCATGTTTTAAACTGAGCTGCTTTTGATTTTTCACCACATCAAACAATGTTATTCCTTAAGCAAACCTTTCTGAATCACCACTTTAACTGAGTGACTTACTAAATACTGAAGTAAATGAATATGTCACTTTAGAGCAGCTTTCAGCCCCTAACTGTAAGGCAGCAGATGATCTGAAAGACTGATTAAAACCTGAGAAGTAAACACACAGAGAGCTGATTAATGGAGGACAGATGGTGTGTGGGAGGAGCTGCAAACAAGGAATATTAAGGGCATCATGGGAAAAATTAAAATCATCACTAAAATATAAAGGTTCTAAGATAAATTCTAAAAAAAAACTTGGCAGACTAGCCTTAAAACATGCCACTTATCTGGGTTTGGTTTGGCAACATTCCTGTTTCTGGTTGACAGCTTGAGACACCAGCAGAACCACAGGAGACTGAAGTTCCCAAACTCATCTTTGCAGCTCCACGATGGTGACAATGTCGTGAAATTCTTCCATTAAACTAAATGATTAACCTGTGGCCCCCGTGGGGCCCGCGGCCCTCACATTGAGGTGCACTACATCATCTTGTTTATCAATATATCACAAATAATAATTGGGACTGAATCACATCAGCCACATTGACGTTGTTTTGATGTGTATTTATTTCCTGTTTGTATTGATCCCGTTGCGCGCGGCGAGCTGACGCCGCTCCTCCAATCAGCTGCCGCTCTGCCTCCATCGGACGATGTTCTCGCGCGTTCTGATCACACGATGCCTTGTTTTCATCATCTCAGCCAGCAGCAGCAGCTCGGTGCCTCAGTCTGAGGGAGGAAAGGAGGAAGGGACTAAGGGAGGGAGGGAGGATGAAAGGTGGCGCTGGTTGGAGAATAGGAACTGCGCACTTTCCTCTCCGATCGACTGATCGATCACCTTTCCTCCGATGCTCGACGCCGATGCTGCAGGGAGGAGCGGGTTTGTGAAATCCTGCCTCGACATCCTCTAATTAAAGACACTTAAGGCGTCACAGTCAGAAGATGTCTGATGGTGAACGCAGGGGCTCAGTCTGGAGACCAGCATGTCCCGGTCGGAGGATGCTTCTATAAACAGTGTCTCCTAAATCTGACTGGCTCCTTAACATCAATTTAAAAGGTAAGAAAACGAGATGTTTTTGTCATCATTGATTCTTTGTGACCTCATCTGGTTTTTATTTTTATCTAAACAATAAGAAAGTTCAAATGTAAACAGCTCCATCTGCCTCTGCAGCCATGGGTGAAGAGAGGAGCCTCTCTCAGCAGATCCAGAGTGTGGAGAGGAGCGTGGGCTTCCTCAGGCAGGAGCACCTCTCTCTGCTCCACGGCCTCCACATGGAGATCCTGTCCCTGCAGAAAAGATGCTCAGGTGAGGCAACATGCTGGTGCTCCTGTCTCCAAATGGAGAACACAGAACTCATTTTGGAGCAAAAGAATAACACTAACATGCAGCTAATTGGATCTTATTTTCAAATGTTTGGTCTTTTCACATCTCAAACAATGCAAAAACCTTCAAATATTCATTTTATTACTTGACATCATGAAGAAACTAGCAGTAAAAGGTGTATTTCAGGAGTGCTCTCATGTTGAACATTTCTAAAAGGAATTAAACATTTTCAGGATAATTTTTTTCTGTTCTGGGAAAAGCTTAACTTTAGGCTAATCCTCTTTTGCTTATTTTCAGCTGCTTTAGCCTTTATTAATCTGCACTGGCCCCTCTCGTTGACCTTTTGTCCTCACAGAGAGGATTTATTATAACCAGCACCATCAATAATTAGGAAGAACAAACATTTTTAAATACTTTATTATAATCCTGTACTTTTCAGCCAAATGATCCTCTGCTTTTATCCAAGTTGAGCTTTGAACCAGCTGAGAGAATCATAAATAACCTCACCTTGTGTTAAATTAAATGTGCAGAGCAGTTCCTAAAACCCTCAGACTGTTTGTGCACATCATCAGTCAAAGACAGACAAAAGCTATGGTGATGTCATGCTACAGTCCCTGCATATTACATCATTTCCTGTTTGGGGAATAATGGATGCTTCTTTAATTAAGTCAAGCATGTGTGTCCGTATGATTTCACACACTCACCATGTCTGTAAAGACGTTCTATTTATAATTATTTTATGCAATTTTAGACAACAATGCTAACCCTCAATTTAAACATGATTATCAGTTCAGTCTGAGGCAACAATAGTCTCTTAAATTGCAAATAAAACGCTTTAATGTGGGTGATTTTTGTGTGTACAAAGAGAATAACAACACACCACCCACACACACACACACACACACACACACACACACACACACACACACACACACACACACACACACACACACACACACACACACACACACACCTTCTTCTGTTATAGTAAATTTGAGAACAAACCTTCAAACAGACAAGAGTTTTTAATGAGTTAATAGCAAAATGAGACTCGTCTGTCAATTTTGATGCATTTTCTGAATTGCAAAAATACAATAAGTCACATTTTCCTCCAGAACTTGTGTTCATAAATAACATCTCCTCCTCTGTGCAGCAGCTGAGCCCGTTTCTCCCTCTTCTACCTGTGACACATCAGTCGTTTCTGTGGGATTTAATATGCAGCTGCGTCTTTACACTCACCAAAAACGCACATCGACTCCTGATTGCTGAGCGTCTTTAAAGCTTCTTATGATGCGTTGGACCAGAGTAGAGCCTGTTTGAAGGATTTCCAGAAACTTTTCAAAGCAGACTGAGGGGAGAAAATGAACAGCTTTACATCTCATTCTAAGTCTCTGCATTTATTTGTCTGTAAACACACTGTTTTCAAAAAGAGTTGACACGTTTCAGTTGATTATTTTCCAGTTAATCCAGAGCTCATGATGTATTTTTTGCACCTATAAGATTTCAGTTAATTTTCATTAAAAAGCAGATGCACTCTGGATAGGTTGAAGCTCATTGATACGTTGCCTTGAAGGACTTTGCAAGGATGAGCTGATCACATTGTTGTAAACATTCGCTCTGCCTTTGCACGGCTGACCTCTTCTGCTATTGTTCCAAACTCCAGGACTTTCCTGAATTTACTCATCAGCATAAAGGCTCTTGTGCTGCTCTCGTTGAGCTATAAAGCTTTTTAAATGGAGTATTTTGCTCTTTTATATTATATGCTGCGTGCATGTGTGTGTGTGTGTGTGTGTGTTTGTCCTTCAGGATGTTTTTGCAGCGTTCAAGGCTGAATCAATGAAACAGAAAACCTTTAACGCTCAGCTCGGCTGCAGGAGATAACACTGACCTACAAAGCGTTACACGCTCACAGGATGCTTAGCAATGTGCTGAGGACTTCATATTCCTTCTTTGGCTGAGAAACGTTTCTCACAATCAGCTTCTAGTGGTTCAGTTGAATTCACACACACACCTCGAGACATTTGTTCACGAGGAGGAGTAGAAAGTAAGAGCTCCTGAAGCCTGTTGGCCGTTTGTTTTGTTTTCTTTTCCTCCTCTCTGTCCTTCAGGTTACAGGTGTCTTATATTAACTGCAGAGCATGGGAGGAAATATAGGGATAACTAATGCATGCAATGATTAAATTAATCATTAAATGTTCACTACATATCCTCAAATCCACTACACAAAAATAAACAAATCCAATGAAACTATACATTTTTTAAAGTTAAGAATAACTTCTCATGAACTTAAATGACCAAACAGGTTAACTGATTAATCAGACAGAATGCAAATCATAGATTTCAGGATTCTGAGACTCACTGCTGCGTTTGCGCCACCGATAGGCTGAATGTGAAGATGTCTGTGCTGCAGACAGGATGTTCTGAATCATCACACAGACGAGTGACAGGTCAGACACAAGCTGACTTCTGTTTACTTCAGTCAGTCGGAGCTGGAATGGAGCCCATCAGTGAGGAGAGCAGAAACATCATGAAATCCCAAACTTTTAATAGATATCAGTGATGTAAAATATAATCTAAATGAAAATGACTTTATATTTTGCCCCATCTTTATGAAAAGCTTAATAAACTAGAGAAAATGTCTTATTGTAAATTATTGCTAAACACCTTCCATATCAGTTTTAAATTAAGGGCATCTAGTGTTGAGAAATGATGGAGTTTGGTCTTAATTAGAAATATATGTGTAATATTAGGCAGTGTTGTAAGATGTTGCATGACTTCATAGCAGTGCATGTGTTTGAGGTGACTGTCAGCTAATATCTTATTCAAATCTAAGCCAATATCTATAAAACTGACTGAGTTGCTGCTATTTTTGTGTTTGCTAGGGTTGATTAGCCATGGCAGCTATCATAAATTGGGTTGACAGCAAAAGTTAATTATTTGTAGATGTGCATCCAGTGATTAGCTTTTAAAAATTTCACAAAAATCCACCCAATGGAGATATTTTGCTAACAGACACACAGCAATAAGCTTTTTTTTTTGTGTGTGTGTTATTTTCTGTAACGATTGTAAAGCTTGAACCAAAATCTGATCTTTTTCTAGTTTTCTGTTGAATTTGATTTATGAGAAGCATTAACACATCTATACAGTAGCAGTGTATAAAAGGAGGCTTTTAATGTTTCTAGGCTGCATCAGCACATTGCTGGACGAGTCTCTTTTTTTTTTAAGTTTTGAGATTTTGTTTCATATAAATTATGCATGGACTCCCTGAAAATGTGCTATAAACTGCATCAAGTGAGCATCTGTTATGTCAACCAGCAAAAACAGACAAACTGTTTTTGCATCTTCAGTAAATTAATAAATATAACTGTTTTGTTTTTGCTTTTCAGAACTGACAAATGAGCTGAAAATAAAACCTCCAGGCAAGACTCAGATTGGTATGTGCTCATATCCACTCATCTCTTCTTATTCCCCGTGCTCCTCTGCTGTGAATCTCTTTGATTTGTGCCTCATGGATGAAAATATGTTTGCATCTTGCTGAGCTATCACTGAACCTCAGCCCAGTCGAGCATCTCTGTGGCTGCATCCCTCCGCCCTCCCATTCCCCCAGGGGACACATCCCCATCAGACGCCTCGTTTCTCTGAGTGCGAACGTCTAAATCTGGAGATGCAAACCCAGCTGGAAAGGCGACACGCTTCGTCGTCTCCAGCTCCTGGCCGATGTCTGGTTGTGTCTGCACCAGCGCAGAGATCGGCACCATTTTGTCACAGCGAGTTAGACGCGGAAGCGAGGAAAGAGAAGTTGGGAGTGAATTGAGGGTGGGGTCACGCTTGGCTGCATTACTCAGACATTAGATCTCCATCTCCTTTTTCCAGAGCAGGTTATCCCCTGATCCATCAATACAGCATTTGCTCTCCTCCCACCATCACAAATCGATCCCTTCCCCTTTTTCTCCTCCTGCTCTCGTTTCTCCTCGACGTCCCGGCGGGAGTGTCCGCTTACAGACTGCTGAGATGTAGGAGCTGGAAAAAAAGAGTGGGTGGATTAGAAGGAGGGAGGCGACAGACGAGGAGTAGAGGAAAAACGAAGACATTAGGACATTTATAGATGGTGTATGAGCTCAACATAACATCACATTCTCACAGATGTAAAAAGATGCAGCTGTTTTACAGTTTCTATCCCGATTTAACTCCAGGACTCACACAACCTCTAATCATCTACTCAGATTCTTAGCAAAGTTTCTATGGGCAGAGTGAGCCGTCCTCTGTGTGTACAGTATAATCTCCTTCTCATCCACCTCTGTCAGCCCAGAGTTTACTGCACTGACTCAGGGCTTTTTATCCAAACCTCCCCCTCCTTCAGGGACCGAGAGAGCTCAAAGGTTGACTACAGAGGCAAAAAGGCTGAAAGCACAGGCAGAATAATCTGTTAAACCTGACCTTTGCAGGGAAACCGACGTAGATAAATAATAATCCAGCTCTGTAGCCCTGTTGGGAATAATACTGTCATTGATGACGTGGAAGGATACAGGGGTGTGAAACAGTGTTTGCCCCCTTAGAGATTTCTTCTCTTTTTGCTGACTCGTCACACATAAATGTTTCAGATCAGCAAATTTCATTAACAGAAAAAGATGACCCAAATAAATATAAAAAGTTGTTTTTAAATGATGATTTATTTTTATTAATGAAAAAAGCTATTTAAACCAACCTGACTCTATGTGAAAAAGTAAGTGCCCCCTTTGCTAAATCATGAATTAACTGCGATTAACCAGATCATTTGTAAAGCTGAGTTCAGCTCCACCAGCCAATCAGACTCAGGTTTGATTAGAACCAGACCTGTAGAATTAAGAACTCACTTCAATAGAACCTGTCTGACAACATGAAGTAGGCTAAAAGATCTCAAAAAGCAACACATCATGTCCTGTTCTAAAGATGTTCAAGAACAAAAGAACCCAGGACAACACCCTGTAGGCCTCACCTGTTAAGGTCAGAGGTCATGATTCAGCAATAAAAAAGTGACGAGACAAAAACGGCATCCACGAGAGAGTTCCATGACCAAAGCCTCTCCTGACCAAAACGAACACAAAGACCCGTCTCACATTAGCTCAAATTGTCTTGGTGCTTCGAAGACTTTTGGAAAAATATTCTGTGAACTGAGAAAACCAAAGAGGAACTTTCTGGAAGGTGTGTGTCCTGTTCCCGTTGGAGTAAAACTAACACTGTAATAAAAAACCCCATCATATGTTAAACACGGTGATGGAAGTGTGATGGTCTGGGGCTGCTTTGCTGCTTGGGGACCTGACCGACTTGCTGTAAACCATGAGTTCTGCAGTCTACCAGGAAACCCTCCTTAAACAGGCGTTCATGTAGGAAAATCCTCCAATGTGGCTGAAATGAAACAATTCTGTAAAGAAAAGTGGGACAAAATTCCTCCACAGCAACACGAGGCTTGTTGATTGTAGTTGTTGCCACCATGAGTGTTACAAGTTATTACATTTGAAAACTTGCATTTTGAATTTACTCGTGTTTTCTTTGTCTGATACTGAAACTTGTTTGCTGATCTGAAACATTTGAGTGTGACGAGTCAGCAAAACAGAAGAAATCTGTGAGGAGGCAAATCCTCACAGAACGGTGAGTTCACACTGAAGGAAAATGATGTCCTTCATTTTACTTCAATAGTTTCAACCATAATATGAAAACCCTGCTCAAAAATGTCAAACTCCATCCACAATTGCTTTAATCTCCACCCACGATCATCAGGCTCCAGGAGGTCAGAGGGTCTGGTGGTCAGACATTTACATGTTGGTGTGTCTTTCAGGATATATGGCAAGTTAAAAAGCACCCTTCATTTCCTACACTAACTCTTAAGTCCTAGTGAGATGTGTTATGGTTTGGGTTGGTTTAGTTTTTCTCTTACACTTCTCACCCTGCCACCTCTAAATGTCCTCAGTTGTCCCTGCTTCTTGCTGTGTCTGTCTCTCTTCTCGTCTCTCCCTGTACGTATACTTCCTGGTTTTCCTCAAACGTCAGATCACCCAGGTCTTTTTGTTGTTTTATGCCTAAAGTTCCAGTTCTCCTTCCAAACTTGATGTGTTCTCTCTTTTTGGATTCAGGATGACTAGACTGCCAAAAGAAAATTATTTTAATTATAAATTATGGGTTTTTTTTTTAAATCTCCAGAACATCAGTGTTTTTACACCCCTGCATCAATCTCCATGTTTTCTGTTGTTTATGCATTTATGTTCTTTTCTTTTCACAGTAAAAGGTCCGTCCTGTATGCACAACACATTAGATATTCCCAAGCTCATGATTAAAGACTTGGAAAAGTCCAATTCTAAGGTTCTTGGAGATCAAACTACTCTTTTGTTCCCAATAGCACCCACAGAAATCCACAAAAACCCATAATACTGAGAATGGGATGAAATTTATAGTTTTTGTGAGCTGGCCTGAAACTGAATATGTCATACTCTACATAAATGTAAAAATCCTAAATTGTCTGAAATGTACTTTATTTAATTTAACATTTGGAGTTTTGGTCTCTGTCTGTGTCAGAATTACAGGAGGAAGAGGAGATCCTAGAGGCCCACTGTCGGGAGTTGGAAAACCGTCTGTCAGAGCAGGAGTGCACCATAGGAGAACTTCGAAAAGAGCTGGGCCACAAAGGGACTTTGGTGGGAGCGCTCAGAGGCAATCTCAAGGAAAAAGAGCGGCATTTTCTGGAGGAGCTGAAACGCCGCAGCCACTGTTCAACTGTCCTCAACACGGAGCTGCAGAAGCAGACGGAGGCAGCAGCGTACCTCTCCTTCCAGCTGCACGCTTCCAGGCAGAAACTGCACCAACAGCGGATGCAGCAGAGGCAGGGACTCCTCGCCAGGGCCAACTACAGTCAGGGGGTCCAGCATAGTGCTGAGCAGAACTCTCCACTCCCAGGAGCCTCCCTTTCCTCTCCTGTGGTCAAACCCAAGCGTAAGAGCATCAGAGCGTCTTCCAGAGTGGACCGCGCCCGAGAGTGTGTGCCCATAGAGAAGGTGACGGGCCCCGCAGAACCCACGGCCATGCCGGACCCTGCGCTCTTCCTCCATCCTCACAGGCACCGAGTCCGATCCAGGCTCACCGTGGCACAGAGACAGCCTCCTCTGGGCCTGGAGAGGGAGGATGGAGAGGGTGCAGGAAGGGAGGGGCCAGTGGAGGGTCATGATGAGGCAGCCAGACTGATGTCCTCTGCAGCAGCAGCAGCGGCGCCCCCTGCTGCTCAAATGAACGCAGAGTAGTGACCTGACAGATCTTCTGTCAGACTTACTGCTGCAGGTCTGCACCTTGACTGAACCGATACTGGGACTGATTTTAGCTGTTTTAACTTCATTACACTTACAGTAGACACTTTTATATTATGTACTTTGATATAACCTTAAATAACTTTCATTAAGTGTCACTTTAAATCAGTTTTAGGGTGAAATTAAAGATGGTTTGTTTACACAGTTAAATGCTCCGTGGAGCTTTATTCTGAGGTAGTTGTATTTTGATTTACGATGTTCATTAGTTTGACCAGGACAGCAGACGTTTAGAGCGGACTACAAGTCCACATGTGTGACCCAAACAACTGTGATCTTTCAAGGCCGACCATAAATCATGCGTCCAGGCGTCTGTGTGTCCTCCGACTGAGTCACAGCTGAACATACCTGAAGGTTATCGATCAGGAGGTATGCATCCCTCACTATGAAGAGAATTAGTAGCTTGTAGGTTTTTTTAGGGCTTTTCTAATATTTTGCATTGTGCTATTTATAGCAAAAAGCAGCTTTCATGCCATAGGCTCCACCTTCCTGAGCAATATTTAGAATATAAATATGCACACTCTGAATTTTCAGCTCTACTTTTAACCAATCTGAACGACAAATATTAACAGTAACTTAATTCAATCATTATACCGGTAGATCATGTACACATTTAAATAGAAAAACACAAAAACAGGATTTAAAATCATTTAAACATTTTATTTTGCTTTTTTAAAGCTTATTTTGAACTTGATGCCACTGACGAATTGAAAAACCTGAGGAGACTCATCGCTGTCATTCTGAGCATAAAAATGTGTTCTAGTTCTTGTTGATGAAGTTCCCTTCTCCCATTTTTTATTGCTATAAATATAAATAAGAGGCATGACTTGCACACTGGCAGCTTTAATTCTCAGATTGTTTCCCTTTGGAGCCACATGGTTCTGGAACACGGTTTGGCATTGTCTTGTTGAAATAATGAAGACATCCACTAAAAAACATTTCAGGAATCCTCCACAATCTTTGTGTGAGCTGTGTGCTGAAAACAGGTCACCCCCAGATAATGAACGGCCCATTATTTGCTAAATTATTTTATATTTTTTGTTGTGTTTCTGCTTGAAACACTAAATATTTTCCCCCCTTTATCCAAACCTTTTCTTTTTTTTTTTTTTGGTTTTTATGTATTGCTGCCAACAACATGAGCCATGATAAACTTCTCAGTTTAGAATTTAACTTGTTTTTACTATTTGTAAATATGTAGGATTTAAATACTCTTATTTTATTTCCATCGTAGCCTTTTTTAGAAAGCGGAGCTAAAAAAAAGTCGACCCTAAATAATATTCACTATTATAATTAGGAGAAAAAGTAGTAGAATTGTTTTTTAATTGGTTGAAATGTGTCTAAAAGTTAATAGTTTCTGATTGCACATTGACCTGGTTTTAGCCAAAGTTTTACGTATTGATTTCCTCAGAATTTTTATTTTTTAGGAAACATTTATGACACTATAAAAGGCCAGCTTACAAGTAACACACATAAAACCTATTTATAAAAATGATTCAAACATATCTTTTTGTGTTTTAGGGAATAAATGACTAGAACATAAGTCCTCGAGTATTGCTTCAGACTAAGCGTGCACCACAGTGCCTGTTTTCAGTGACGGTGAATTCCACTTCTTCCTTTGTCGTTTCAGCTTTACAGAACAAAGCCACACTCAGGTGATCATCAGCTCTGACTCGTTGGATTGCGTGTGTTTTTTCTCAGGTGTGGTTTTTCTATTGAACGCACACATAGACAACAGCTACTTCATTTGAGCTCGCTGGGTTTCTTTTCACCTCAGGAGAACAAAAGGATGAGGGGTGGAGTTGTTATTGGAGAGATCTGAGAGGTTTGCCCGCTTTTCTGCTGTAGCTTTGTGTGTAAGTGCAGATGGAGAGTTTAGGAGTTTATCATCTGTTACCTAACTCATGCAGCTGCTGACCCCTAGTGTTACAACAGTATAGTTTTAGTGTAGGAAAAAGCTTTTATTGCTGTAGCATCTATATGCCACTAAGAGTATCCTGCTGTAATTGCTGCCTTATAGTAGAGGACTATTATTAGAGAAGCAGGACTTTGTGGAAACTACTAATTTCTACCACAAATAGTTTTATAATAATACTTTTTTATGTTTGCATAAAGTGTGAACCTCAGTTACACTAAATCATGATTTTCTTTCCTAATTTACGAGTTTATCACTTGTTTATACAGCAATATGGCAAAACATCCTGGGTGTAAGGAGGTCTAAAGTGTTAAAATTCATCCTATGATTGATTCATTTTATTTGTAATGTTTAACCATATGGTTTGGCTTCATATTTTAGCAGCGTATGATTGGTCCATCATTTAGCAGGCGAAAGAAAGCTGTTTTTAAAGCCGGTTGATTATATTTTTGACACTAAAGAATATGAGCTCAACATTACTTTTCCTTTTTGGTGAAAATGCAAACACCTTTTTGCAGGTTTTTCTATCGACATTATTTTCTGCTCCAGTTTTTCGAGATGTCACACAAATTAAAGGATGAAGCTGATGTG
Source organism: Callopanchax toddi (assembly GCA_006937965.1). Taxonomy (NCBI): domain Eukaryota; kingdom Metazoa; phylum Chordata; class Actinopteri; order Cyprinodontiformes; family Nothobranchiidae; genus Callopanchax; species Callopanchax toddi. The sequence goes on along the minus strand of SSNR01000070.1, from coordinate 2,063,735 downwards.
CTGAAAATGTAAAAAGTATGATTTTTAGACTGTTCTTTAATGCACCGCTCTATGTGCCCTCCTAATTAAGCAATATGTTGATTTTAAACATCTCATTTAAAAACAGATTAACAGTTAATTTTTTATTATGTCACAACCCAACAAATCAGAATATGGATTTTGTCCTCTTTTAGTAATAAAAAAACTGAAGCACCAAAGAAGCCCATCACTGAAATTTAAATAAAAAGAGGCAATTTGATGTCTTAACAACCAGGTTTTAAAAATTTGAACTAGTTTGATTTTCTTAACATATCTCACATCACACAAACATTAAAAACCTCAGATTTTCCTTTATATCTCTCTCTAAACACTAATCTAATCTGTATTTTAGTTCAGTTTCTCTCAATTCCTTTCCCCACAGGTCTCAGTTTTGTTGTCATCTTGTAAGTGGCTCCATCATGCATCTTGTTTGACATGTTATGTGGTTTCAAGCAATAATGCTGTTTGGTACACGACATGAACCAGAGAGAGACGCTGCTTTGGTTTGGTGAGCATGAAACATTGACCGACTACCGCATATACTGTGTTGGCTTCCTACAGTGATATTGTATGCAAAAATGGAATAAAATGGAAGATTGCCGAGTCTGATGATTATGATACACAGAGAAGGAAGAGAACAAATTTGCAAGTGAATAAATAAATTCACAGAAAAATGTGTGTTGTTTTTTCCATAAACAAAGAGTCTGAAGTTCATAAGTTTAGTCTTGATACAGAAACATGTTAAGCTTTTATTATTCCTTCATTGAGACTAAACTGAAGGCTTGGTTTTTTGACAAAAGTTTTTTCAGAAGACATACGTTTTATTAAGTAATAAAATATCAATTTAAGGAAAACTGACCGAGATAACTGCATGTATGCTTAGTTACAAAAGCCACATTGTATAGTGTGCCCTAACCACTTTTTATATTTACTTAACACATTCAACTAATTTAGGCTGAATGAAAATGAATATTTGTAGATTTTAACTCTAAAGAATCATTAGCATCAATCTTAAGATATCCACCAAATACAACTTTTAAAGCAACCATATAGCTAACGTATTTTATAACATTCTTATTCACTAAATTTTTATATTTTATTTGAGAATTATCAGCACTGAATAATTATCCTAACTGAAATATAAATTTATTTTACAGCAATATTGTATTACTATTTTTATACATCCATAATAGTGCTAAATATATTGATAAACATGTAAAAAAAAGATGAATTGTTAATTTTTAAGCAATAAAGGATGTAAAATATGGACTTTACCCGGGGTATTTTTGCTTTCATAAGAATTAAATAAGAATATTTAAACTATATACTGTTGTCTCTAAAGGTGATAATAAACTAGTTATTTAACAGGCAAATACTGTTTGATCGTGTAGAAAGCGCTATCATAATAAAAGTTGCTATCACATGCTTGGATTACTAAATTAAGTTAGGTTTCTTTTTGGAGTATTTTTTAATAGCAATTTAGTCCTACGTGGCTTTCCGTACCGCCGCTCTCAGTGGGAGGGAAGGAGCGACGCAAAGGCAAAGAGGTCAAGAGGAGGAGAAAGGAAAACCACGTGTGTTCACCACCATGTACATCTCTGTCCTTCCTCGGTAGACTTGTTGTTGTAAGCTGGTAGCCTTTACATGTAGCCAACAAGCCTAGCTGAACCCGAGAAGCAGATTTGTTTTATTTTAGTTTCTTTCTGTTCCATCAAAAGAGCAAAGCTGCGGGGGATTTCAGTAGAGACACTGACTGCCGACCATCATGGTGAGCAAGACAGATGACATCCCGGCGTCAGTGCCTGACTGTAATCCGGTTGATCTGGCGGATGGACCCGGGGATGGATCCCCGGACGCCAAAGAGACGAGCAGGACACGTCTGAAGGATTCCTGCGGTGAGTTCTGCTGCAGGCTGACTGACTCCCTGCGTCTCATAAACAAACTAGTCATTCTATTATGGATGCAGCAACGACAAAATTGTCGTCGTGTTGCTCCAAATACCGAATGAAACGCAGTGGGCAAATGTTTTATGTGTTGTTAATGGTGACATTTACCTACATGCTTTGGTACGTGACTTTTAGTCAGACTGAGGGTGGTGATTAACCCCATCGTTCTCCTACATCTTTTGAATAGCAAGTTTAGAGGGTGTTTTATCTAAATAAATTTTTTTATTGTATTCTTGAATATCAATAAGCAAGTCAGCTACTTAACTCAGAATCTTATTCATATAATGTAGTCACTTGTCTCAGTCATTAACTTTTTCCTGCCTCTAAGAGTCACCAGGTTAACCCAAACACATTAGCTAGCCGGTGTGCTAACATTAGCTCATCTGTTCAGACAGTTAGCTCCCTGGCTAGCCTGCTAAATAGCATGCAGCCTCACTCAATTATTTTAGCACTAAGCTTCAAATATAAAAGCAGCATAAAAAGAGATGCTACAAAAGATAATGAATCAATAGCTTAGCACATGACTGTCAGCATTAACACTCCACGGTATCTGGTGTTGAGCAAGCCCTCACCCTGACGCACATGTTCGGTAACAGAGGAGCTGACTGAAGGTCACCTTCAGTGGAGCCTCTCACTGCTTTCAGGAACATCGAGGGGGGCCAGAAATATGCTTTATCTCTTAACCGAAGTGATATACGTCTGACTGCCTGCGTGACAGATTTGTTATTTTGTTATAACTTTGTTAAAAGTTGGCGTTAACCAATGTGAGGCCCGTGAATCGCCCAGCTATTAGCAGCAGCCCTTCCGACCAGGGGTCCGTCCTACCCCCGCCCGGTAGATCATTTGGTGTGCTCCTGCTCGACCGGGAAGCGGAAGCTGGTTGTAGCAAAATAAATCATGATGCACCCTGAGAGGAAGGTTACGTTAATAACATATCAGGAGCCGCGTGAAACTGGTGAGTAGCATGAAGGGTAAAAGTTGTAGAAGTGAAGCAGCAACGGCTGAACGTGGCAAGTGGGAGGCAGATGAAACTGACCTGAGGTCTGTCAGCCGATGAAGTTTAACTTGGAGAGCTCCAGAAGTCACTGCAGTGTGTGTGTGTTTCAACATGTGGGACCTTGATTTACCCCAGTGACAGGGCCTGAACTGGTGATGCTTTGTAGGTGAAGAAGAGCTTTATTGATTTTATTCTCTTTTCTGTTGCTGTGTGGCTGAATGATCACATGTGTTTGAGCTGTAAGCCTAAACCCCACAGAGAGCAGCAAATTCACAAGGAAGAATTGAAACCAGAAGTTAATTACCAGTACTAGACAATCAAAGGAGCAGCAGCAGATATCAGTTTAAAAAATAAGAATGAATTAATATTTGATCTTAAAGCCTTGAATATATAAAGAAAAGAGTAATAATATAATCATCAGATGCAATGCTGCTCCCAGTCTTCCATAGAAAATGCCTCATACTCTTGACAGATTATAGATGAGATTAATGGAGCATGGGTCAGTGAAGAGTTGGAGCAGGGCGATCTTTCAGTGGGTGGCAGAGCAGACACGGAGGTGAGGGTCATTTTCAGTGGCTCTAAGGAGCTTAATGTTCTCCTGAGTTGAGGTGTAGCTCAGATAATCCAGGAATCACTCACACCCCTGGCTCTGTTCCACACAACTAGGAAAAATCATCTATTTCAACAGTGCCAGATTTTATAGATTTATTAACAAGCATTTAGATATTCACTCTTCTTTGCAGTCTTTGCAGACCAGGGACCATCTGTCCTCAAGGGGGATGCCACCTTGTGGTCCAGTCGACAGGATTACAGAGAGGCCTTGTGTGCTGTTTTTGTTTTCAGGGTTGTCAGACTGGTTAATGTTGTCATGGCAGCAGCCATGGTCCCTGTGTCAAGGGCTGTTTAGTGGATGGATACTCGGCAGCAAGCATTGTGTTTCAAAAGAGCTCGTGTGGTGTAATGGACTGCAGAAGAGCTCATTGCTAAACTAAAAGATGAGAAATGATGAGGGTGAACTTACAATGAGCTGTCTGTTTCTATTTGATCTCTTTTACAGAAGCTCTAATGTGTGTCCTTGATTTATGGATTCCTTACCTTGACCGCAGAGAGAGCTTCTCCAACCTTGAGAGTGGATTAGCTGTCTGGTCATTGTTCACCTGACAGCTTCATGGTTTAGTAGGAGCTCCTAAACTGAGAGATGCTATTTTATTAAATTTCTGTTTGTCTTTTACACCAGTATTCCAATAAACTCGAGAGTTATTTGTTTAAAAGTGCCCCAAGAACCTAATAAAGTCCCTTAACTTTATTAGACATGGATATTTAGGAGGCTCTGGAAGCTCATCATTCCATCACTCAGTGAGGTCAGCGTTTAGACTTCTATAGGATGTTGTTGCCCTCTGATATGATTTATCCAATCTAATATTTTTAAACATTTCCCATCAGGCAGCTCAGTGAGATCTCTCATGTGTTGTAGCCATTTGTTAAAATAAGCTGAAAACCAAACTGAAGATGTTTTTTGATTGGAGTGAACATTTATCAAAATGTGGTCTGCAGAGAGTTTTCCTGCCTTACCTGACTCTGAACATGCATCAGTTCAGTTTTCTCTGCAGACCGAACTGTCCATGGAAGTCTCTGCTGTCTTTCTTTGTGTCTGATCCAAACCACATCATGATGGATGTTGTGAGAATGAATCTATTGAAGTTCTCCTGAGTTTTAAACTCGTTTCTTTGCTTACACCAGATTTGTCAGCTGTTACATTTCTCACATTCATCACCATTGTGGAGGCTAATGATTATATACCCACTGCAGAGGTTTGACACACATTTCTAAAAGTCAATCATTTCTGTAGAGGGAGGAAAAGAACACATCCCTGGGGTGCACCATTGCTGATTAAGTGGTAGATGTGGATGTTCTCACTTTAATGTCTGCTTCAGTCTGTCTTATACTGTATTAGACTCTCAAAGACGAGGTGCTTTAGTTTGATAGTCTGACAAATAAAATGATGCTAAAATCAAACACACAGAATCACCAAGGCCTTTCTTTTTTCTATTAACTTGTGTGACCTCTCTCAAGCTGTTGTGTTTGTTATTCAGAGCGTGGCCTCCTCCTCTTTTTTCAGTGCGTTCATTCCCACCCGGGGGTCACCGTCCAGCTATGGAGCCCCCTCCTCCTCCTCTTCCTCCTCCCTCCTCAGTAACCCTGACACTGTGATACATTCAGCAGTGAGCAAGGACAAGTTTGCTGGCAGCAGTTGTGTCCCTGTGAGAGAAAACAGTTGTCTCACAGCCACATAGTTGGCCTCAGCTCCATACAAATGAACAACTTGTTTAATTTCCATACACCTTAACGCACAATAGTTTTATGTAAAGAGAGACGTCGTCTAGAGCTTAGGATTTTATTTTAAAATGCTAGATTTGCTCTTAGTTGCAGATATTCTTATTAGCTAGTAATTCTTTAATTTGAATGCTGACACATTCTTATTCAGGACCTCTCATCTGTTACAACAGTGTTTCAGCAGGTTGTTACTAAAAACGTAATTTCTAGAAGTGCTGGTTACTTATTGTCAGGTTCCTGGTTTTCTGTAGTATTAAGCACTTCTAGTGGGTTGGTTCTTGGACAGATTATGATAAATGCATTCAATGGGTGATTGAAGGTATGTTTTTTTGTCCAAGTTCTGTTGAGTTTCTATGTATTTGATATAAATGTGGTAACAGATAGGAGACTCGTACTGTAGCTTTGCTGCTCTTGTCCTCTTCAGCCACTCATTATTTTTCATAGGGGTTACGGGGAGATCTGTGCTGCTTGCAGATTGTTGGATTCTGAGGAGGAAAAGTCTCTTCTGATTGAAGTCAGGATACGTTGGTTTGTGTGGCTGATTATCTGAAAAGTGTTGTTTCTTCTAAGCGTAGCAGAAAGAGACCAAATTTGAGTGTGAGAAGCTCTAAAAGCCTTCTGTAATAAATCGGCTCACTCTGAGACAGTTAATGTTTCCGTTATTATCTGGTTTTGTTAAAATAGTAGCTGCTGGACTTTACCAACCCAATAAATAAAAGCAATTGTGTTTTATGATTTACTGGGAATCTTTGTGTTACAGGGCACGGTGCAGAAACAGCCATGGTGAATGGAGACGGGACTCATGAGCATACAGAAGAGCCAGAATCAAAGCAGAATGGGAACGGCGAGGTGGACGGAGGGGAAGAGTCCAACGAACAAGAAGTGATAGTAATCCAGGACACAGGCTTCACCGTTAAGATCCAGGCTCCTGGGACAGAGCCGTTTGACCTGCAGGTACACATTAGCCCTCCACTAGAGTAAACAGACAACAGCTGTGTGTTGGGAAACAAGACGGCTTCCTAATGGAATCACAGCATGTTCTCAGTGAAATACTTTGTCACAACAAAGGATGAAGTGATTACTGCCCTTTGACCACAGTTCAGGGTATTGATAAGCATCTACTTAGACACACATTTCCTAATCCCTTTTGTTAATCAGGTATCCCCCCAGGAAATGGTGCAGGAAATCCATCAGGTGTTGATGGACAGAGAGGACACCTGCCACCGCACCTGCTTCTCCCTGCAGCTCGATGGGAACGTGCTGGACAACTTCGCTGAGCTCAAGTCCATCGAGGGCCTGCAGGAGGGGTCGCTGCTCAAAGTGGTGGAAGGTCAGGTTCAGGGGTTTAATCAGCTGTTACGACAACTCTTTACACATTTAACAATTAGGAAAAGACCGGAATCTTCTACGCTTGTAGTTAATCACCCTGATAAACCCAGTCTTTAACTTTTTAGCAGTGTTTGCCCTGTTTTTATTAAGTGCATAAATTCTTTTTGAGCTCTTTTAGTATGTTTATATCCCTAATGTTCTAAATACTTAAAAATCAGCACATTCTTTATAACTACAGCACCTTTTTACCTGTAAAGAGCAAGATAACTATTCATTATTTGTTAAATTTGCTCATCAACAGGGAGCTTACGGATGTGTAACCTGATGATGTCATTAAAATAACAAAGAAAAGCTTGGAACACATCTTTTGTGTCGCTTCAAATCATTGTCTTCTACTGGAGAAAATGACTCCTTTTAGAACGTTTACATGCACAGAAAGCTTTGAATGAATTTGTTTGTTGTCTGCTTTCCTAACATTATGTGTCTCTGTTTTCCAGAGCCCTACACGGTGCGTGAAGCCCGCATTCATGTTCGCCATATCAGAGACCTGCTGAAAAGTCTGGACCCCTCCGACGCCTACAACGGAGTGGACTGTAACTCCCTGTCTTTCCTCAGTGTCTTCACTGATGGAGACCTTGGAGGTAAGATGCTAAAGCTTTGAATATTCAGAGCTCTGGTGTTTATGTTTGTACAGTTAGAATCAGGTGTTGCAACTTTTCCTGAAGTGATAAACACGTTTAGCGATCATCAGATCAGATGACACGTTCCTTAATATTTCCACGTGTGATTTTCCTCACAAATGGATGGACTCTTCATCTTGATTTGTCTCTTGTGGTTACAGATAGCGGTAAAAGGAAGAAGAAGGGCAATGAGCTGGAACAAATCGACTGCACCCCCCCTGAACACATCCTACCCGGCAGCAAAGAGCGCCCCCTGGTGCCCCTCCAGCCACAGAACAAAGACTGGAAGGTTTAAAACTATTCACGATTTGCTGTATTTACTAAAAATCCAAGGGTTTTCAGAACGATTAAAATGTGAATACATGTTGTCTAACTAGTAAGAGAATTAAAACCTCTGTTTTTGTGTCTGTGCAGCCCATGCAGTGCCTGAAGGTCCTAACCATGAGCGGCTGGAATCCTCCACCTGGAAACAGGAAGATGCACGGTGACCTCATGTACCTGAACATTGTGACGGCGGAGGAACGCCATGTCAGCGTCACCGCCTCCACACGAGGCTTCTACCTCAATCAGTGAGTCAGCATTTCAGCCTGGTGTCTCCTTACAGCTCGGTTTACTCACAGAAAGGATTTGGGTGTTAACCTGAGCTCTGTAGCTTTCAGAGTCTAACGTTCCCTCAAGGGAAGTTATTTGGCAGCATTTAATGATTGAATAGATGATCATCAGGAAAGAAAGTATAGAAGCATATTCACTTTAAAGGGTTTTTCACGTGCACTTTTCTTACATAAAAGGCAGCGCTGATAAACAAGTCTGTTAGCGAGATACTGATTAAAACAAAACCTGGGATGTTTGTATTTTTATAAATCAGTGTTGTCTTTTTTTTTCTAGTCATTGAATCACAGCTTTTTATGCGTTGTGCTTTCTGTTGACCTGCCATCTTTTTCTAGCTGTTTTTTTACTTTATCATGTGTATACTTATACAATACTTTATCATCATTTATCATATACAAGTGCGTGATGAAGATTGTTGTTGTTTGAAAATAGGCAAATATTCTTACATCAGGTAACTCCACATGATTAAAACTAGCCAACAAGAATCTGCACACAGATTTCATCTGTTTGTTTTGCTCTTTTCTCACCAAGCATTCTGTAAATGAGCATGTTGGACTGAACTATTAGAGAGGAAATTAAATGCTGTTTGCTTGTGTGAAATTGAATTAGTCAGCAACAGAATCCTTACATTAATCAAAATGACTACTAAAACTCGGCCTGATTGTGTCTTTTTACATTTTTTTTACCAATAGCTATTTGTTTTCAAAAAATGAAAATTCAAGTAAACATAAATGTGTTGAAACATCTCATTCTCAGTCCTAGTTGTCTTTTTAGAGTTATTCTGATTGTTTGGAGAGAAAAACCACATTAGCTTATGTAAAAAATATCAAGTATTTACAACATAAAATGTCTCAATTTACTTTGTGTTGGACAGACCTTTTAAGATGACTCTATGAAGGAGGTAATGTGAGTAATGAGGGATTGTTTGTGTTTCAGATCAACAACCTACACTTTCAACCCCAAACCAGCTAACCCGAGTTTCCTGAGCCACTCTCTGGTGGAGCTGCTGAGCCAGATCAGTCCTGCCTTCAAGAAAAACTTCACTGCCCTGCAAAAGAAAAGGTTACAGCATGGATTTATTAACGCGTGGACTCGTCATTAAATCCAGTTTATTTCTTTAATACACTCGTTGTCTTTATCTCTACCCTGTATGAGCTTAACTAACCTTTGAACTCTTAGATTTTTATGCAAATGTGTCTCTTGTTTACTGTTGTTGGGTTTATCTTTGAAGTAACTGGCTTTGACAGGCATTCTGAAGTTAATCCTTTTATTCATTAATCTTGTTTAACCGTGAGATTACTAGTTACTTCCAAGTCCTGATCTAGACTCTGTGTCAAAGTTTTTATGCAAAATAAGAAAAACGGTCACAGACCTCTGGGTTTTTATGATTAATATTTTTACTTTTAGGTATACGGGACATACTTACAAATGACAAATGTAAACAGTCACAATACTGATGTCTTTGATCTGCTGCAGGGTTCAGAGACACCCATTTGAGAGGATCGCTACACCTTTCCAGGTGTACAGTTGGACCGCTCCGCAGGTCGATCACGCTATGGACTGTGTCAGGGCTGAGGACGCCTACACCTCCCGCCTGGGTTATGAGGAGCACATACCTGGACAGGTGAATGTAGCTAAATCCTGCAGTGAATGATAGAGTTAAAAGATGTTCCAGAGTATAAATGTAGATTGATATTTTTGCAGACTAGAGACTGGAACGAGGAGCTGCAGACCACCAGAGAACTTCCCCGGAAGAACTTACCTGAACGACTTTTGAGGGAGAGAGCCATCTTCAAGGTATCGTTGACCCTTTCAGACTTGATGCTGATTTAATCTGCTGTTCTTCTAAATTCCTCATCTTGCTTCCTTGTCCCCCCTTTAGGTGCACAGCGATTTTGCAGCCGCTGCCACTCGAGGCGCCATGGCAGTAATCGATGGGAACGTAATGGCAATCAACCCCGGTGAGGAAACGCGCATGCAGATGTTCATCTGGAACAACATCTTCTTCAGCCTGGGCTTCGATGTGAGGGACCACTATCGTGAGCTAGGTGGCGACGCAGCTGCTCACGCTGCTCCCACTAATGACTTAAACGGAGTGCGAGCGTACGGGGCGGTGGACGTGGAGGGTCTCTACACGCTGGGGACAGTAGTGGTGGACTATAGGGGCTACCGCGTCACAGCCCAGTCCATCATCCCCGGTATCCTGGAGCGCGAACAGGAACAGAGCGTCATCTACGGCTCCATTGACTTTGGAAAAACTGTTGTTTCTCACATCAAGTACCTGGAGCTGCTTGAGAAGACCAGCCGGCCTCTGAAGGTAAGTAGCATGACCGTTATCTTGACACGGTTCATCTTGTTTCAACCCAACTTCCTCAACAGCATGTTAAAGTTTCATATGCTGTAAAATTCCAGGTTCAGCGGCACAGAGTTCTAAATGAGAAGGAAGAGGCTGTGGAGCTGTGCTCCTCTGTTGAATGTAAAGGCATCATTGGGAATGATGGTAGACATTACATTCTGGACCTTCTTCGTACGTTTCCTCCTGATCTAAACTTCCTGCCCGTGGACGGCGAGGAGCTGTCTCCAGAAAGCCAGTGCCAAGGCTTTCCCTGTCAGCACCGCCATCGCTTGGCTTGTCTGCGCCAAGAGCTCATCGAGGCCTTTGTGGAGCACAGGTTGGTGCTAACTTTTTCCCTTTTGAAGCTTCAGTTTAAAAAAACAGGATTTAATGCAAACTTTTTTTTGTTCCTCTTCAAGATACCTTCTTTTCATGAAGATGGCGGCACTACAGCTGATGCAGCAAAAAGCAAACAAGGACTCTAACAAGACTAATGCACTTGCCATCACTGAAACTTCAGAGGCATCAACAGATAGCAGTGCTGATACAATCCAAACAGAGTGTTCAGATGCAACACAAGTGCCCATAGATGGCACAGACCAGACAGAAAACGGCACTGCCTCACAAACGGCAACTGAAAGTGAAGAAAACTCCTCAAAACCCACAACAAACGGGCCTCTAGACCCCACAGGCACCCAGAACGGAGAATACAAAAGCCCACTGGAGGGTAAGGAGCTTGAGGAAAGTATTCCAGGATTAGCTCAGGCCAAAGAGCTGGCGGAGACCTTAGTTGCCGAAGATGGATCTAGTGTTGGTATGTTCAGAAACACCCCAAAACCTAAAGCCATGACAAAGCAGGAAGAGCTACTCTGGTGGATAACTGCATAAACAAAAAGCAAATTGGAGGGAAAAGTAGCTTTAAAACAAACGCTAACCAATGTATTGGAGTCTTGAGAGTGTGTATGCACGCATGTGTCCACAGCAGTCGAGTATCCGATGAGCCATGTAATTTCAGTTAGTTGCTTCTTTCCACCTGATTAGCTGCTCCTGCTAGTTGTCAGCCTGCAGCGGGGGAGAGACCTGATCCAGCATGTGATCCCTGTGCACTAGAGTTTGACCCAGTAATCAGAATAATCAGTGGCTGTGGTGATTAATCCAAATGTGGCTTGGAATGCAAAATAATAATCTGGTAAATTATCTGTGGGCAATATCAAGTGGTGGTGGGAGTTTTAGAACTTAAACCATGTCTGAAAAGTGTTTCAGTTTCCCCTTCATGAGGACATGGTTTAAGGAGCTAACCGGTTGGTTTATGTTGTAGTTTATACACGATGCAGCCATTAATTTTAACTTTTTTTGTCTTTTTTGTTGAACGCTGTTCTAATGACAAACAGACCCAAAAAGCCGTGAAGTGGTCCTGAATGCGTGCAAGGCCGTAGGCTCCATCAGCAACACATCTTTTGACATTCGCTTTAACCCAGACATCTTCTCTCCAGGTAAGGGTGAAAATCGATCGGTGTGTGAAAGTCGTTACACAAATCTTTACCTGGTTAGGACAGAACGGAGTTTTGTCTTAGTCCCTGCTTTTTTTTTTTGTTCTGTTTTATTTCCTCTCTCTTTATTAATATGTTTGCTCATTTTTAAGTACACGATGCACTAGAGCTGGAGCGATTCGTCGATGACGTCGACGAATCGATTTTAAAAAAACGTCGACGTCAAATCCGGAAGTCGACGCGTCGCGCGCACGCACCACACGCACGCGGGGAACCAAAACAAAGCCGCATGGAGAACAGAACTCCATCTCTAACAGCTTTCAGGCTCAGCAGCTTGCACTCCCAAGCTCTACATGTCACCAGAACACAACCCGCCGCTCTACCTCAAAGTTTTAGGAATACTTTAACGCAGCAAAGGACCCGCTCCAGTGGTGGAAGGAGAATGAAGAGAGACTCACCGCCCTGGCTGCTGCTGCAGCCAAGGAGACACTGGAGCGCTCCTGAGGAGCTACAAGGGCCCGCGGTTAGCGCGACACCTGGCTCGCCCCCTGCCCTAACTGGACCTCACCATGAGGTTCGGTTCGGAGCGGAGGAGGCGACCGTCCGGTCAGCGGTGCTCGCGCCTGTCGCCACGGGAGCGCGCACCGCTCGTCTAGCTGTGTTTCTCAGTAGAACTGTCAACATGTCCGTGAAGCTGGCCCCCCACCCACTTTAAAAAACTAAGCAAATAGGTGGACTGGTTA
>SSNR01000070.1:1973318-2051244 GCA_006937965.1 Callopanchax toddi | reverse complement strand
CCACTCCACCTATTTGCTTAGTTTTTTTAAGTGGGTGGGGGGCCAGCTTCACGGACATACTGTCAACAACTGTGGCTTCAACAATATTAACACTAAAACCACATTTATCTGTCAATGATTTTATCAGAAGTTAGTTTTCCTTTAACTTCAGTTGTTTTCAGAGACTCACGTTAAATACCAATGCATAAATAACCTAGATAATAACCTAAATAATAGGTAGTTTCTTTAGCCAAATATAATGACTCCTCCTGTTCTACAGCGATTCAGAGTGTAATACAGAGGAGGTGATGAGGGAGGAACACAGTGCTATACTGCACACACTAACAGAATAACAGTTCAGTTTCATTTTGGGACTATAAAATAGTTTAACTAACACACTCAGGAATGTCTGCTGTGAACTGCACAGTATTTGTTTTTGCTCTGCAGTTTTTAAACCTTTAAAACAAGAGATTTATGTCAAACTGCAGCTCTTCCTTAGTGTCACTTTATTTTGTGTTAAACACTCAGGAATGTCCACACTGTGCACCTCACAGTGTTTTGTTTAGTACTACAACTTAGTATTTTTTCCAAACCTTTAAACTAGAGTTATTGTTCTGTAAAAGAGTAAATACTGACAGCTCTTCCATGTTGTAGAACACTGCTTTGATTCTGTTTTAAGCAGAAGATGTTTGGCTTTGGAAAACAGTTGTACATTCAAGTCATTTATTACATTTTTTGAGGGTGGGGGGGTATTTATTTGAAATTTTATGGTTTTTATTAATCGTGCAACAGAAAAATAATCGTTAGAATAATCGTCTAATTATCCATTAGAATAGTCGACTATTCGATAAAATAATCGCCCGAATAATCGTTTTAAAAATAATCGGATTCCCCCAGCCCTACGATGCACATGGTATACCCAGTTTTATTTAGTAGTTCTTTGAGAGGTACTTAAAAAAAAAAGACAACTAAGTGCCTGTCAAACTAGTATTTTTTTTTAGCATTAATTGTAAGGCTTAAAAAAACTGAACATACTGTCTTTGTGATAGGCTACTTCTAAGAAAGTAAAAAAAAAAATCCAACTTATTACTGGATCTTTGTTCGGTTGTCACTTTAGACACAAAAACTGGCTCTCGCATATATCTTAGTAAAATATATATTAAACTTGGCTATAAAACTTTTATTTTGCAAGATTTATGATGGATTTGGAAACTTCCTAAGCTGAATATTGATATTGGAGCTAAATCTGAAATACTATTTCAATTTTCAGCGTTTCATACAAGTGTAAAAACTTAATTTATTCACTGTTAAACAAAAGTTAAAGACACAGCTTTAATTGGAGGAATGCATTTTGCACACAGCCTTTCATCATGTCTGAGTTTAAACTAAGATCAACTTATGTTGAGAAATCATGGTTATAATTGTTTTGGTTAAATCTTGAAAGTATCTTATCTCACACGATAGACTGAGATCTTATGTGATTTGCTAGCACATAGTGTGTGTTGTGAATGACTCTCAGCTACTGTAGCGTAACATTTTTGTGCTGGCTATGGTCAATTAGCTCCAGTAGAAATCTTGACTGGTGTTAACCCCAATAGTAAATCAGTTGTAGATCTACATCCAGTTATTGCTTTTCAAGAGCTTCACAAGCAAAACCAAAAGGAACATTTTCAAAATCCTTTGTGAGCAAAAACATAAAGGACCTTTAAATAACCTAAAACTAAAAAAGACCATTGCAGTAAAGCTTTGAATTGCAGGGTTCAGACAGGATGTCTACGCTATGATGGGTAAATGTGAGCAGTAACTGTAAAGAAGAACGAATAAAATGACTGGTGTTAAAGCAGCAATGTGTATAAAATCAAAGGTTGAAGACTTCATGTTTATATTTAATAATCTGACTGTGTGTCTGAATCAGGAGTGCATTTTCCAGACGACAGCTTAGAAGATGTCCAGAAGCAAAAGCAGCTTCTCAAAGACGCCGCCGCCTTCCTGGTGTCCTGTCAGATCCCGTCCCTGGTCGGTGATGTTTTTTAAAAGCGTTTTGTTTCTGTGCTGGACTGGTAGGAGTGTGAGTGTAAAGCTGTGTTTGTGTTCCAACCAGGTAAAAGACTGTTTGGACCACAGCGCGCTGCCACTGGACGGAGCCACTCTAACAGAGTCCCTGCACCAGAGAGGCATCAATGTTCGTTATTTAGGCACGGTGTTGGAGTTTGTGGATAAGACCCCAGCTAAAGCCCAACTGGAGCACTTCTATGTGAGTCCCTAAATCCTGAGTGTTGTAGTCACGTATGCTGCAGTCTTTTAAAATTGTGTTGTTGTTTTTCTCATCACAGAGAATAGGAATCACTGAACTGATCACCAGGTGTGCGAAACATATCTTCAGGACATACCTCCAGGTTGGCAGCATTTCAGGGACATTATCTCACTCCTTGAAGAGAGATTTATTTTAATCACTTTTTAAATGTTTCATCCTCATCCAGGGTGTAGAGTTGTCTGCTCTGTCTGCAGCTGTAAGCCATTTTCTGAACTGCTTCCTAAGCTCCTTCCCCGACGCCGTTGCCCACCTGCCTCCCGACGAGCTCGTGTCTCGACGCAAAAGCCGCAAACGTCGCAACAGGGTCCCTGGTGGCGGCGACAACACGGCGTGGGCCAGCCTAATGCCCAGCGAGCTGTGGAAGAACATCGCTTCTGAGGCTCAGAGCTACTATCACTTCACCCTACAGTGGTCAGGATCTGATCTGTTCACGTGAAGATCCGTTTAAGCTAATGCAAAGACTTTGTATTCATGTTATCTTTTATTTACTTGCTTAGTGAAAGTGTTGACCAGGTTGTGGAGAAATACGGCCTTCAGAAAATCACCCTGCTCAGAGAAATTTCAGTCAAAGCTGGCATCCAGGTAAGTTTCCTCATCTCAGCGTGACTTTTTGAGCTGTTCATCTGCCTTTTCCTTGTTCTTGTTTAAAAACCATTTTAAATGAGTATATTTGTGTTTAACTTTTAGATCCTGCTCAAAGAATACAATTTCGACAGCCGCCACAAGCCAGCCTTCACGGAGGAGGACATCCTGAATATTTTCCCTGTTGTGAAGCACGTCAACCCCAAAGCCTCAGACGCCTTCCACTTCTTCCAGAGTGGGCAGGCCAAAGTGCAGCAAGGTGATGCAGTTTCAAGCATAAACATTATTTACTTTAGAGAACATGAATGCATTCAAACATGGACATCTTTGTTAATGTTTGATTTATTCTTCTTTCTGTCCAGGTTTTCTGAAGGAGGGCTGCGAGCTGATCAACGAGGCTTTGAACCTGTTCAACAATGTTTACGGAGCCATGCACGTTGAGATCTGTGCCTGCCTGCGCCTGCTGGCGCGCCTTAATTACATCATGGGAGACCACCCTGAGGTCAGCACAAACTCCCTCACTCAGTCTCGGTCACCAGTGATGCTAGGAGTGGGTGGAATATTAACCCGAGATATTTAGCGTTCCTCGTGCTGCTCTATCTTAATGAGTACATTGCAGCTGAAGTATATCTTATATTGTGATTAAGTCCCTAAATAAACCAGTATTAGTTTACGGTCATATTGTCAAACCCAGGTTGATGCCACAAATCTAATTTTGTGCATGTACCTGCAGGCGCTCAGCAATCAACAGAAGGCTGTTCTGATGAGTGAGAGAGTCCTCGGCATCGAGCATCCCAACACAATTCAAGAATATGTACGTTTTGAAACGCAGGACTATTTTTGTCACTCTAAATAACTGTTAAATTAACTCTTATCTTTATTTGTGATGTTTTTCTTGACTTCTCAGATGCACTTGGCTCTGTACTGCTTTGCAAACGGCCAGCTGTCGACCGCCCTGAAGCTTCTTTATCGAGCCCGTTTCCTCATGCTGTTGGTTTGTGGAGAGGACCACCCAGAGATGGCACTAATAGACGTGAGAGGAGTCTAACTATTAACTGAAATGTTGCAGGGTGAGCCTCCTATAAAAGACTGACGTAATTGTTTTGCAGAGTAATATTGGGTTGGTGCTTCATGGGGTGATGGAGTACGATTTGTCTCTGAGATTCCTGGAGAATGCGCTGACCATCAACGCAAAGTACCATGGACCCCGCTCCCTCAAAGTGGCTCTCAGGTGAGTAGGATCATCGATTTGATGCGTGTACTAAAAAAAAAAATACTTCTGACATGACCTAAATCAGCTCGTTTCTTTCAGCCATCATTTGGTTGCGAGGGTTTACGAAAGCAAGGCAGAGTTTCGCTCTGCTCTGCAGCACGAGAAGGAAGGTTACACCATTTACAAGAACCAGGTAGGCTCTGCAGGAGTCGACACCTTTCACTCTGAAGTGTCTCCAAACCATGTTTTAACTTATATTTGTGTTTTTCACCTCTCAGATGGGTGAGGCTCATGAGAAAACCAAGGAGAGTTCAGAGTATCTGAAGTATCTGACCCAGCAGGCCGTAGCTCTGCAGAGAACCATGAATGAGATCTACAAGAACGGCTCGAACGCCAGCATCACGCCCCTAAAGGTGATTCCTCAGTCAGACGTGATTCATCTCCCTCTAGTTTAAGTTCAAAACATTCAGCACTGATATTTTTATTTTTGTGTCCCCTTGTGTTTCAGTTCACTGCTCCCAGCATGGCCAGCATCCTGGAGCAGCTTAACATCATCAATGGCATCATCTTTATACCACTCAGGTAGAGTCAGAGGGAACTCGTTCTTAGAAAGGGTTTTGTCTGTTCAGATTTTAATGAACGTCTCTGATACCTCAGCTAATTGAAATGGGCAAACACAAACTTTGAGCTGTAATGTTGTGTGTTAGTAGCTGAGGGTCATGTTTTATTATTCCTTTCTTGTTTCCTTTTCAGCCAAAAGGACCTGGAGAACCTGAAGGCTGAAGTTCAGAGGCGGCAGCAGCTGCAAGAGCTGGGAAAAGGCGAGGAGCCCAGTGAGGGCAGCCTACTTGAACTAGAAGACAAAATTCCAGTTGACTAATATTCAAAAGGCCTCAACAAAGCTGCTTTCTGTTAAAAGGAGGGAGAGAGGCTGTGACGCAACAGCTGAGTCACAGAGCCTGTGGACCCGGAAACCAAGTAAATCAGCATTGAAATAAACTGGGGGAGGGTGGGGTCAGAAAAGTCCAGAGACAAACTGTATGAACTGTAGGAGAAAATGAAAACGGGGCAGGAGTTTCCTACAAGGTAGGAGAGGGAGGAGAAATTACAAATGACAGAATCTATGTAACGTGCAATCTCAATAATCCTGGGCTCAAGAACGTGCTGATGGAGTCACTGAAAGTGTTGGCTGCTTAGAAATGTGATATTTGAAAGAGGGGTTGCAGCTGGGGGAAAAAAGAGACCAAGGACGACATCATGAGCCTTATCTACCGTCTTTAAATCATACTTCATCCAAGCTCAAATCTTAGCCCAGGACTGCGTTTCACCCTGCCATTGCCTAATAATAAGCCTTGACGATTTCTTGGCTTGTAAAACCAACTTCTCAAAGGTGCTTTGAATGAATCGGCACCAACCCTGTCCTAGAACTCAGGGGTTCTTTCTACTGTGCACTAAAATCAGAATAAAGTTGGTCAATTTGAGAGTGGGGCTTCAGAATGTAGTTTCTTTTCTTTGTGGTTTCTTTGATTATCGTCTTTAGACATCCTCGATGTCACCGTGATCTTGCAGCTCCAAATAACACAGTAAGGTTTCAATCAATACATGGGTTTGATTAATTTCTTGTTTTTTTTAGGAAGTCGAGTTTTGTAAAAGTGCACAGGAGAAACGGGGAAACTATTTTATGCATACTGATCATCAGTTAATTTAAGCCATGTGTTTTATAGAAAAATGTTTAGAAGATGTATAAATCTCTAATGGATTTCCACAGCTACTATATGTGAATGGGGAAAAGTCAGATTTGAAATACGTCCACTTAAAGCGGTAGATTTATTCACCTATATGCTAGCTGTGTTCAATTTTCTATTTTTACATTGACAGAATTAAGTGCATGTGTGTTTGACTGTGTGTGTGTGTGTCTTGGTGTAATCCAACAGAAAATCTGTTGCTGCTTTTGCTGCTGCATAGTTGGAATAGAGATAAAGCAAACCGTTGCTTTCCAGATGTTTTATACTTCTACGCAAATCAAAGCTGTTTAATCACTAATGCCTATTTCTTAAAACATTCACGGCCACTAGTGTTGTAAATCTGCATAATTGGTACAAAAATGAAGCTCTTATCACAGGATGAGTTCTCATTGTTGGCAACAGGAAGAGGTTCATTATAACTCGGTGTTTTCTTTTTCATAACTTGATCATCTTTCCAAAGTATTGGATATAAAAACTAGCCAGGAGCAAATGATTTTATTGCACTTTCTCAAGCTGTGCGTTCACATGCGTAGCATCACCAAAAGTGGACTAAAACAGGGCTGTCTCATTGTAATGTTCTAAAAAAAGACAAAAGTTTGTACTCTACATGCTATGTATTCTTCCCAAGGTAATTTAATTGTTGCAGTGTGTAGAGATGAATGTGATTAAAGCAATAGACGGATGGTGCGGAAGCTTGTATTTTTTTTTTCTTTTTAGAAAATGCAGTTTTTACTTGACACAAGTTATGCAGAATGGACTAAGTTTAGCTGGAAATAAGCGAGATAAACAAAGGGAGCCCTTCAGAGTGAAAGCTGCACGATGTGGCCTGTAATTTATGCTTCTGAATGAAATTTAGATGATGATGGGTAAACTTTACCAAAATATAAAGCTAAGATTTGCCCTCCTGATTTTGTTTTCTTGTTCTCTTGTATTACCCTTTTTGTTTGACTTGGTTCCTTTTACCTTCTCATCAGGGAAGCTGACCAGTAATACCAACAGGTTCCACAAGATGGCGCCATTGCATATTGTTTATAATAGAAAAATGAGTAAAAGTTGTATATTTGCACAAGTACTCGCCTTCTCTTTGATTAATTTGTTTAGGAGCAGTTGCAATCTGGATCTTAAGTTTATTATTTTAATAGTTTATGAATACATAGACTTTCCAAAAAGCTAAAACTGGAAACATTTGTAAAAGTGTTGGAATTTACACAACTGCTTCATAATGGTGTACAAAAATGTTTAAGCAGAATATATTAGAAGTTGGAAAATAAAACTAACTTTAATGCATCTACCATTTTGCGGCCTATCTGAAATTCAAAGCATGTGTGGATGAGTATTTGACAAATATACGGTATATAATTGAGGATGTGCTTCTGATATCAATCTTTATCAAAATAATTTGAAATGACAAACAGCCCAAACTGTTACAGTGTTGAATGTAAAAAAAGAAAGAAGTTAATCTGTATAAGAATATGTGATTTATTATTTTTGTCTGTGTGGGGCACCAACTAAAGAGTCTGAGTTTGTGTTAATGAAATATGCACAAGAGCTTTTTGTATGTTTCGTGGTTAAATCTGCTCTCCTTAATAGTGTGTCTGGCATTTGTGTGATGCTCTTTACATACTAATCAGATTTTTTTTGGTCTGTCTATTCTTTTATATTAAAATGAATCAAATAAAACTAGTCAAATAAACGTTTGTTTCATTTAATATATTTTAACTGTATCTTGAGGTGGAAAAAGTCTTTGTATCATGAGTAAAAAGCTCAAATAAATGAGAAATGCATGTTACTGGATTCTAATTATATCAAATTTTATATGTAGCACCTTGACAAATGTTATGTTACATAAAATGTAAATGTATATTTACATACCTGTAAGTATTACCTGATAACAGGATAGTGATAATCTGTAAAAGTGAGTAATGCTGCAGACACTGAAACATGAGCAAACATTTCATATTTCAGAGCAAAAAACATTAAAAACAAAAAGGTCATATTTGATTTAATCAATAATTAATAAATAAATGAAGTTCTGTGCTGGTGGATTTATCCAGTGCTGGTGTGATTTGCATACCAACAGTATCTAAATTAACATCAGTGTTTTTCCCCCCTGTATCCTAAATAATAACCATTTGAGTCAATCACAACAATTTAAATTCCAATGAAATTCACCAGTCAAATATGCTAGATTGAGCAGCAAAGTAAGAGTTAACTGGTTAAATTTCATTTTATGTTGTCAAGGACGTGCGCGCTCCCGTCGACCAGCGAACGCGAGCTTTATGCGCGTGCCCTCGCGAAGGCGACTGCGGTAGCGACCGAGAAAAAATAAAACAAGCAAGCAGAGCTGAGGAGAGAAGACGGACACAGTTTACCTCCACATCACAAGATCTGAGTTTGGAGCGGAAATTTCACGCCCTGTCGGGTCGTGTTACCGATAGAGACAGCCGAGGATATCCACGGGAAGAAATAAAACGGTGAGTTTGAATTCTCATCGACTATGAAGCCGGTTCCTGTCGAAGGAATCCGGCGTTAGGTGGGGAAAATGACGATGTGGCTGTAATTTTTTTCACCTCCTTTTTATGTCTCAAAATGGCTGACAGGCCGCTTGGAGTGGAGCAGCAGGTACCCTGTCAGCGGACTTTATCCCTGTACCCTGATTAACAGTGTTGTCCACTAAGAGAAAATAAGTGTGTTACATATTGTAAATGTTTAATACGGCTTATCGAGCTCGAAGATATACTATTGTTAAAGGGAAGAGTCAATGTAAGAGCTAACTTTCTACCGGTGTTGTGCCGAAAAGAGCACCCCTTCCGTAAAAAAAGCATCTTCGTCAAGGGAAACGCATTTCAAAACACTTGTTTTCAACAATAAATAGAGTAAATCTTTATGATTGAAAGCTTACATATTTTTTTCAGATCAGTGAGAACACAATTGTCCAGAAATGTTATCTCAATATTGTTTGTGTGTTCTTATGATCAAGGACTTTACTCTTGTCTGACCAATAGTTAAAGCAACACAAAATGCACACTTCAATATCAGTTCCCTAAATAAACTCCCTAAAATAGTTGAGGGGGAAACTTGTACTTGAGGGGAGTAGCTTCAAGGGTACAGTTTTTACCACAACACCGGCTTGCACTGGTTATAGTAAACATTTAACTTTTCTATTTGTATCATTCCATCATTTTAGAGCCTCGGTTGGCCTGGTTTTCCGTGATGTTCTGATCTATAACCTACTTGAACAAAAAAATCTACAACATATAACGTCTCCGGTCAGATGTTATTTTTAGCATAATGGTGGTGTTATAATCGGTGACGTGTTTTAAACATTTGATGAGGCTGTTTCGTTGAGAATCGGTGCAACTGTTGCGGCTTTGCTCTGTTGCTGTACTCTGTTTGCTTTAGAAAAGGGCGTGTGGTCACATCAGACAGCTGGTTTGAGTCGTGCACATGTTATTGTAATGAAACGATCAGGTTGTCCGGTGCTGGTTTGCATCACTGTCATGTCCCCTGAGTGTGTTTCCTCTGCTGCTGCCGTGCAGCTGGATGCTCAGCTGAACCTCCTGTCATCTGCGCCTTGTCGTGCTGCACCCAGGTTTGCTGGCTCTGTGTTTGAAAATCTGGGTGGAGCAGCACATCGGAGGCGATGTATTTTTAGGACTACTCTCTCGTGTCTGTCTGATTTTTCTCTCTTTGTGTGCGTTCAAGATTTGAGTGATTTCACTGGAACAAATGTGTGCCATGTAGCTTTGTCAGCTCAAAAGGTTCAGCACTGTTCAACAAATGGGTTTTATATTGTGATCTTTGCTAGCTTGGAGTTGATATTGGAACTGTATTTGTCAGTGCTAGATGCTTTACTGTCTCCACCACGCCTGTGAAGACTGCCCAGCAGCTGATCAATGAGGATGATTGATTATTGATAAAATGGTTAATATTTGAAAACAGTTTTCCTTTTAAAAAAGAAATAATGATTTTGCACTTTTCTCAGGTAAGAATATTAATGTTTTTATTTATGACTAAATCTGGTCATTTTGATAATTAATCCTTTTTATTTTTAACCTAAACATATATTGGCAAGTGTATAGATTGAAACTACAGCCTAGATTGTATTGGTGTTTTTGAATTGGATATAGATATTTTTAAATAAAAATGCCCCATAAACTATGCAATACAAATTTTTACTAGATTGTAATATCTTGAAAATAAACAGATAATTATCACATAACTAGATTTTCATTTTTGTTGGAATTCCAAATATTTCAGTTTAGTCAATTTGCCTCTATTTATACTGATTGAATTAGTTTCATGCTGATTTCTGTGTCATTTGACTTGACTAGTTGGTTAACGTAAGTTGAACTTGTCCTGCTATCTGACCACTGAGCTATGGATTTGAAGAGTTTTTCAAACACATTTATAGACTCTTTCTAGTTCATCAGTGTTTGAAGGTTGCACGGTTTTCAGGTTTCTTTTCAGTGCAATGTTTTCCCCTGAACCTTTCAGCTGCCAGTAAATAGTTCATTACAACTTCCTGCTTATTGAACTGAATAGTTATCAGAAACCAAAATGAATAGTTTTTGTTCATGTGGATCAAAGTGTTAAAGTTAACACTTACCCTAATTAAAAGGTTTTGAAGCTGATTTGTAGCTTGTAAACTGATTTTTATTTGTTTTTTAAAGTTATTTTTAGTACTTGAGTCACCTCAGTTATGAGCCAAAAGGTAATTTTAGATCATGATGGCCAAAAGCTATTAAAGCCCCAGTTATTCACTACTATTATTGACTACCAGCAACACAAACAGTGAGACTGTAAGCATGTAGTTTTATGATAAGTCACATTGTCTTGATTGAGTCAGTGACGTGGTATGTGTTGTACTTAACCTGGATACAAGGTGACGGCAGAACACCAGTTATATAGATATATAGCGGTAGTTGTTATTATGTTTTGTACACATTTTTGCAGACCACACACAAGGTCCTTTGTGGTATAATATTCTTTGTCGTTGAGCTCTTTCAGCCTCATAATGCCCTCTGCCAAACCCCAAAAAATGTTAATGTGAATATTGGAGTAAAATAAGTTGGCCTCCAGTTTTCCCAGATTGGTAAAGCCTAAAAATCTTTAGCTAATGTCTTGTAGCCTACTTGTGCATGAGACACTACAGATTTCAGTTGTATTTTCTGTGAAATACACACCTATTTGTTTTTCTCTAACACTGATTAAATGAAACCTTTGAATTTTCTTTGTGGTTTTGGTAAAACTCAACCTTTATCATTTCTTGACTTGAATACATATATCACTGCAGCCTGGTTCTATTCACTTCTGTTCTGTGTGCACAGCACCACTAGTATGTTGCTGCAGTGAAACGCTTGAACAAAACAGTGCTGCTTTGCTGTCTTTTCCTTTTTGTTAGCAGTATGAGATGAGGGTAAAGGCCAATCAGTAACTTTGCACATCTATTGAGAATTATTTTAAATTTAAAGTCTACAATTATAGTGAGACAAATGATGGTGTACTTTGGTGGGAGGATGTCATTATTTTAGGTCAGCAGCTGATGATTAGCGTGAGAGTTTGTCTTTATGAATGCTGTTTGCTGAAGGGCAGACACATATATTGCTCCCCCCCAAGCTGTTGGTAACACAGAAGATGACCTTCCAGACTTCTTGCCCTCCTCTTAGCTGATTGCTCATTAGCTTGTTGCTGCCTATAGGAACTCAGTCTACCTACAAATGTCTGCTTTGTCACAATAAGTTTGACTATTTTTAAATTATATTTCCAACAACAAAGCCTAAAGTAACAGCTAATGTGCCCAAAAGTCTGGTGATTGTTTTGAAAACTTGTCAACCTGCAGACATGCCTACTGATTTCTATAGCAAACTGATGAAGTCTATTTTTAGAGCTAGATTTCCACCAGGAATTTGTTGGCTTAGATTTATTTCTCTGGAGAGATTCAAATGTACCAGAGGTGAAAAATCACAATTGCCTGCTAGCTTAATAAAATAACTTTGCTATTTCCTTTCTGTACTTTACCTCCTATTAGTAAAAGGGGATAAACAATATTGTTCTGACCTGTATTATTAGGTCATTGACTGTTGATTGACCTGTTGTCCCTGTTAGTTTTTCAACTAATCCAATGGGATTTAGAACTTTTCCTAATATAAAGTTTTCAGGAGCCTACAGAATTACTGATGAACAGAGCAACACACATAAATCTGAATTATTTACCACCATGCATGATATTTTTTGTTCATAACCAGAAGGTACAGTACAATGATGCAATGCTTTGCCTTTTGAAACTAATGGAAAATTTTGATAACATGTTTGAAACCACAGTTCAGTTACTTTCAGAATAATCTTATTGTCTTGTGACTGTTTGAATTGTACTTGTGTTTTATTCAGAATGAATTTGAAATGTGAATCCATATGGTTGTTGAATAGTTCTAGGATTGCATAGCTTCTTACATCATATAATGTCCCAAAATATAATTGGGAAGGATGTCCTAATCTAATTTAGTTGTTTAGTTTGGATGTCCTAAAAACCTTTGGCAGGATCATACAAAACTGTCTGTGTTTTGCAAATATTTTGAAACCAGACACTTGGTATCTCTTTAATTTAACATTTTGTGTAGTGACAGTTTTATATTGTACTACCACTTTTAGATATGTGATGTTTAAATACTTGCATAAAACATGCTTACTCAGCTAACTTGGGCAAAGGTTTTGTCAAAGCGCAACACTGAAGTTTGTTTCTGATTTGCAGAGAAAAAAAGAGCCTTTCTTTGTCGTAACTGCTGAACAAGAGGCTGCCCACAGCCATGTGCTCCAGAGGAAAAGATTTTGACATGGGACAATGATGAGGCATTACAATGTTACAGAGCCTGGATGAACTGCCGTTTTATTTAGATCAAAACGCAAAGTTTTGTTTATTTTTGTTGTGGTTGGAGACACAATTAGGCTTAGCCCTTCTTTCACCTTCATATCTGGCACAGCCCCACCTGAGCTGAGAGAAAAAAAATCCCTCACTGCTCTACAAGGTAGTTTATCAGGTGTGACCACTCTTGTCATTGCTACAGACATTATGAGGTCTGGTGTTGGCCCGATGCCACTACTTACCTTTGGTACTCTAAGTAGACTGTCATACAGCAGAACAAATAAAGTAGGGTAAAATCCATTAAACTCACATGTGTAAACCTCTTTGTTATTCAGCATGAAAATGCTAGAAAGATGGGTTAAAATGAGTATGGGCTGCATGGTGTTAATTACAATATGTTGGACAGGAAGCAATAGTCTTTGAGCTAATTATCATGAATATATTGGCATTGATTTTAATACCTTTTGTAACTTTTAGTTGTCAGCAAATACAAATTATGGATTGAGATTTTATTAATTAAAAATGCTAAATGACTTTGGTTTTGAAAACTAGATACCAATATTTTTATTTCCCTTACTATTTTTAAATACACCTTTTTCTTGACGTTGAGTTATTTTGTAATTTGAACTATTCCAACTTTTCATTGGTGGACAGTAAACCATTTTTACTTGATTGCCTTTTTTAGCCTTTTGGCTTTTTTATTTGTTGTCTAACTGCTTTGTTAGATGTGCTTTCTTTGTAAAACACTGTCAAGAAGATGTGATGTGAAGTCAGCAAAAGAAAATGAAGGTTTGCCAGATTCCAGCTGCTTTAAACGCTTGTTTTGAAAACTTGTGACATAATGAGACCAGCAGACATATGTGAGTGGTGACATTAGGGTCATAACTGTCCACTTTGCTAACACTACTCCAATAGTACATGTTATAAGATGTTGAGCCAGTTTGTTTCACACAAGCAGTTGGATATTATTCTAAGCCTGGTGTTTTATTTTTCTTATTCTGATGCAGTGTTCCTTGGGGGTGTGGTCCTCCAGAACATGACAGCATTTGGTATGAGAAATATTTCACCCTCACCTTGTTAATTACATTTTGCTGGTGGTATAATGTGAAGTTAGGCTGTCTAAAATTCTGCTTAATCACGATCTTGAACTCTTTTTCAAGTGATCAGCAACAATAATGATAAATGTGCACTCAATTTAAATTATTTGGTTTTGTGCCACAGATTCTCATTTGTTTTCTGTAACATCCCCATTTTTGTTGACACCTTTCTTGGGTGTTATCTCATATTGCGTTTCAGCTTTAGTTATTTTTGTAAGTGGTTTTTAATTACATTCCTAAGTTATGGGGTCAACAATTTAGAAATATTAAGGTGACTTTTGTTCCCATATAAACACTGTTTGTATACAGTCAATAGGAAGAGGGTGTGGTTCCTTACTGTTTTGACAATTGTTCTGAGGACATTTTTCATTATGTGTAAAATGGAGTATTTTTACTACAGAAAACATGGTGTGACTAATCAACAAATTGCTTCTGACAAAGTCAGCAGTACCATCACTTTAAAGCATCCTGTTATTGTTTAGTTCCTGCTGCTGCACAAAGACAAGAAAATCAATAGAAGGGAAGACTCATTAGCATTATTAACCATCAACGGACAGATTTATTACACAGTGTCTGCAGCTCATTCTCCCCTCCCAACATTTCTGCAGAGGCATTCAGCTTGATTATGTTCTCTTGTAAACATTGTTTTCAAATTTGAAGCTACAAAATGAGATTTAAAGAGCAGGGTGTTTAACACATTTATGAGTATATTCAGTAATAACTGTTTCCAGCAACATAAATGCACAGCAGATTTAAACATTTTTACACATTATGTCAGTTAAATTGGTTTATGATTTTATAGATATTTTAGGTGGAGTTTTAAAGCTGCTTTTTTTTTTTCATGTTTAAACTGCCTCCGTTTTCATGTTTTTACCTCTATGACCCTGAATGTCTGTAGAGTTGGTGGGCAGCAGCCAGCAACCTTCTGTATAATCCATGCACAGACAGGAGTAGGCAAACCTTTGGACAGACATCAAGTGGTGACATCAGGGTTCAAAGGTTAGGTGTGTGCTATGGGTTAGGCTGCTTTCTGTTGAGCAGGTTTTCTGCAGTTTCAAGTTTAAACTCCATCTTTTTCACTGCCCTTGCCATTTAATCAGACCTTATCCCTAAACTCCACATATGTTTGAAAGTCTGTCTACCTTTTTGTTTTTTTGCAGATCTTCAGAAAATCATTTGGCTTGCGTTGCACCTTTCTATTCTGCCTGAGACTAATGATGCTTGTCCCAGTAGACTAAAATTGGATAAGCATCACTAAATGAACCACTTTTAATTGGTGCTCTCTGTGCATTTTAAATAGATGATGTTGTATGGAAATAGATTCACCGCAGCACATTTTTTTTTAAATTTCTCACATCAGTACTTTACAAAATGCATTAATTGCCTCATCCTCTAGCTAGCCAGCTCTTAAGATGGTGGGGTTAGGAGATTCGACCAAGGGAACAACCATTACCATTCAACTGTGTCCTGGTTTTCTTTTTTCTGTTTGCAACCTGTGGGGAGAAGTATGTTGCTTGGAGAATGTGGGTCAGTTCTTGTACCTACTTGGAAAGAAGTGATTTGCTACAGAACATACTGGTGGTTTTGCAGAATATAAGGTAGATGGTAAGAATAGATAAAAAAAAAAAAGACACAACTGAAGTCTGTCTTATTTACGGACTGGCTTCATCTTTGTTTTTTTGTTTTTTTTTTAATTTTTTTAAAGAATGTCATATAGTGATTGGTTTTTAAAAATATGTTTATAATTGCTTTTATTCTTGCAGTTCACTTGTTTTCTAATTGATTTTTTCTTGCTTTTCATGTTATATTTTCTGCATGTCTAATGCTATTTTTTTTTTTGCTCTGTCTTTGCTTTCCAGATGCAGTGTAGACTTCACTAGTGACTGGTCTGCAGGCTCTCCACATCTCTTGTCCCTGGAGTCACCCAGCTGGGGGGGTGACAGATTCCAACATTACCCTCCTTTTTAGTCTGAGACTTTGGATACAACCAACTGGCTGCCACTGGAGTACACATCCCATCTTTGTCCGTGTTACTTGGCTCAGCGCAGCTCAACTCCTGACTGGGGAGAGCCCATAAACTGCACTTGGTTCACCTTTAACCTACTGATCCCTCCCGGCCCCACCCTCACTTTCCCAACACCATGGTGCTGTCACAACGACAAAGAGATGAACTGTAAGTTTTCAGAGACTTTCACAACATGTTGATGTGATATTAAGATGTCAGACTGCTTTTGCCTTGTGATAGTTCACACATCTGCTGAGAACATCCTGATACTTGTGATATTATTGTGCACCTTGGGAAGAAATAACAGGATTAAGCATGGTATCAGTGTTAGGGTTGCTTTTATTATTATTTGTAAAATAATCAAGCAGTAAGCTGAAATGTAAGATTTGATTCATTTTTAGGAGGCAGTGAAGTGAGCTGTTGTTGCTTTTAAAATGAATCCAAGCACATTCTTTCTTAGTAGTTCTTTTTGTTGTTGATTAGATCATAATTCCAGCTCAAATTGATTCTTAAAATAATTTTTATTCTTTAACTATATTTAAAAAAAAAAAATCAGACATAATAAAAGAGTAATTTTATCAGCAGTGGGTTGATTTGAACTGTTCGAATTGATTAGTTGTTACCTGAAGGTTTCATAGTTTTGGGAAAAACAAGCCTTTATTTGTGTTAGCTTTGCCTGAACTGAACATATTTAGAATCTTGGTTTTTGTCCCAGCAAAAATCATTTTCTTCTGCTAATTGACAGTCATGTTGACATATCATCCCGTCCTGTGGCACTCCATCATCCATCTTATCAAATTTAAAGTTCAGTTTCTGATCTTAGTTACATTTATTTAACCAAAAGTCCAAAAATGTAATGATACAAACTGATCCAAAAAAATTCAGTTAGTACAAAGTAAACATTGCTTACTTCATGTGGTATTCTTGATTCAAGGCAAGATGATGTATTGACTTCAGGATTCAGATTGAAACAGGAAATTAGGAAATGTGTTTTTCTTCTCAGAAAAATCAATGATTGATCAATGTTTCCTGAGCTCTCATGAGACCTGAAGCACAAATCTATTGATCTTCCACCTGCATCTCCTAACCCTGATGTTTAGTATTCTCATTTTGCCTGACGTAACCCTAGTAGCTTGTTGTCTTTGTATCACAAAGCACACTGTGGTGGGCAAATCAGAGATTCAGTGTTCTCTCCTTGTGATAAGGAAATTGTGCTCAACCTGACATTGGCAGACAAAGAAATATAAAGTCTTTTATCAGACAAGTGAGACTCACTGTAATAAAGTCAGACAAGGGGCATGGTCTTGGTAATTTACTACTAATCAGAATGTATGTATCAACAAAGATGCTTGATTCTGATAGATTCGTTTTTAAAAAGAATATAGTGGCAATAATTATCCTTGTGTTTAAGAGGAAGTGGCATTTTTGTTCACTTATTTTCACCCTTGTCTCACCTTGTCATAGAAAATTAAAGCAACATTGACATAACAAGGCTTTCAACATTCCTGATGGTGTTTGAGTGTATCCGTGGTTGGTGCCATGTAAGGGTTTGTTGGTATGGGGCCGTCTGTGAGAATGCTGATCTTTGATGCTATTCAGAAGAAGATCCAAGAACCCCTCCCACCCCCACCATCACTCACCACCCCCTTCTAAAGCCTCTTTTCTGTTGCACATGTCTCTAGGGCCATAGCTTTCAGGAAACTCTTGTGGGACCACTCAAGTCGCATTCAAGTATCTGTTGCATTCCACCCACTGGAGATGTCCTGTCGCTCACTCAGTGCTTTCATTGATTCGGCCATAAAATGCCCCTAAGATCTAATTTCCTAACTGGCTCCCTCATGTTGGGAAGACTGATGGAAACCCTGCAGCCCATTTTGATCAGACAGAGGGGAGTAATAGGAACTGTGATTGACCGACTGCTGGCAATTCATGCTAAATTTTACTGGCCTCCCTCTTTTTTTTACATGACCTCTTTTACAGTAGGTTAGCTAGCAGTTAAAGATTGGTTTTGCTGCTTTTAGTCAAAAAAAAAAAAAAAAAAAGCAATTATTCATTTTTTGCTTTTTTAAGGTATTTTTTCAGAAGTTGTTGACCTTCTCTTTAGCAGTATAAACTCAGCATATCTTAAAAAAGATAAATATTCGTTGTCCCCTAAACCAATGCAGTTTAGTCATCACCAGAGTCAGATGCTGTGTTTGTGCAGCATCTTTCACAACAACTCTATTTTTGCCTGTTTTATCCAATGAAAGCGCATTTGTGTTTCTTTGTAAGGTCAGGGGACTTATCCCTGCCAGCATGTTGTAAAAATAAGATGCAGAACACAAACTATCTGCTCTGAGAAGACCTGGAGGCACCCTTGTGCAAATGGACTTTTGCTTTTTTACCGTCTCCCTCCTTTACAAAGAAAATCTCTTCAGCTGCCTCCAGTTCTTATTAAATAAAATTATTCATGTGATGTTTTTTATTCTTTTCTGTTTTTATCCTGTTGTGGATGTAGTGACCTAACAGAGTCACTGACAGATATAGAAGAAACGGTAGTGGTGAAATCTGTTATCTGCTCAAACATCAGGCGTTGCACTTTCTTGTATTCTATCACTTCAAAATAGGATGAGGGGTAGCTTTGATGCCCGGTTCTTGTTTGCTTTGTTCACCTTTGCCATGGAACCAATATGTCATAATAACTTGGAAGTAGTGAGCTCCTGTGTCCCAAATTAGGCCTTAATTTTCACAAGATATAATATGGCACTATCATCAGGTGCCAGGTACTTGTGATGCAGTGTGAGACTAATGCCTTTCACAAGACTAACATGGAATTTCCCTCATTATATAAAGGAGAACTGAATCCAGTTACCAAAAGTCTTTGTTTTTTTCTATTGGGTTCACTGGTAAGCTTGACCTTTTATTTAGGTTCTCCCAAACACGATTTTATTAAATCCTTTTGATAAGTTTAATAAGAAGTATATACTGTGGGTCTCCATCTTTGTTTGGTTACTGTATTTGTTTTAACACTGTGATCTTTAAAGGGGGATGTTTCTTTCATTTTGACAGTAACAAATAATAAAAAAGAAATGTCATGTTTTGAGCTTCTTGTTCCAGCGTTAGTCCCACATGAGCTTAATACAAACAGTCCGAGAAGGTGATTGAACTGAAATTGTGAAGGTGGAAGCTGCAGGTGGTGGTGGGTTTATTACTGACTAGTCAACAGTGTATTGATTGTTATTGGTAGGGCCTGTAAGTCTGCTTCTCACAGATTCCCATAACAACATTTCCAGTTATCATTGTCTTTGTCCATGTTTGAACCCAAAGCATTAACCTTACTTATCTGCATTGACAGCATTTTTTCTGACCCCGTGGCATCTAGCCCTTAAGCATTTGGGTGTTTCCAGGGGGATGAAAATAAGCATTTCTTTCTAGCACTCATGGACACTTTATCATGTTGCTATCCTCAGCTTATATGCTGTTGGTGCTCAGGATTCACAACCTACCTGAGTGCATTTGCAGGAGGTCTTTTAGCATTGCACAGTTGACTTTAGCCTCAGGATTTAACAGATAAACTGGCATAGAAGTATAATATTCCCTAGACTGCCATATCAAAATCACCATTCAATGTTCCCCAAAGGAACCAGAAGAGAGTATGCTGCTCATTCACTTTTGATTGTCCATTGTGTATCAAATTATGTTTCTTCCTCTGCCTGCATTGAAATGTTTTTTTCCACATTGGGTTCCCTATGGATATCCTTAGATTTGAATGTTTTTGAGCGCAGCTTCCCTTAAATCAGTAAAGCTCTATCATCACCCTGTAAAAGAAAAAATCCATGTCCCACCCACCCTCTAATGAAGCAGCATATTTGTGTATTTTTTTGTGTTGACCAGACAAATGGATTTTCATGCTCATTCCTGCATATACACAGTCCACACTTGGTGTAAAGGTGGAGTTTCAAGCCCTTTTCTTTTCTGCAAATCCCTTTTATAATGTCTCTGGTTAAGTTCTCTTTGAAGTTATTTCCAGGCTTTATAGATGATCCCCTCTGAAGCGCTCTGAACTTTATAAAAGCACGATTTTATTTTCCCACCTATAATACGCCTGACTTAAAGGGAAACTGAACTGCCATGGGTTAAATCAACCTGATTAGAGGCTTTATGAAAAGAAGTTTTAAACATTTTATCAAATGATGTGGATTAAATGTGTGGTTAAATGGAGAGCTGACTGTCCTCAGGTGACATGCTTGTTGTTGCAGTAACACTTTCTGTAGGGGCTTCCCTCTTAATCAGTTAGGCGAGAGAAATATGAAATTGCAATCGGTAACAGATTTCACAATGATCTGTTTGTAACCAGGCAGTTGGGCAAATCTATCATATGATTCATTTGTTTTGTTCCATTCTCTTTGAAGTTATCAGCTGTTTTGTAGGTGGTTAATTTAGCTCTGTAACAACCTACTTTATGCATTTGTCTTTACTGAATGTTTCTCCTGTTGCTTTGATTGATAAAACTCCTCAGAATAAGAAGCTGATTATGAAGAAGTGAGCGTAGAGTAATTTTATTCTTAAAAGATGCTGATATGTAAGACAAAACTGTATGTACCCATGTCAGTGGGCTTTTTATTAGGGGTATTTTGCTTACATTTCATGGGCACAATAGTGTGTTAGTTTTTGATTTAGACAATTTTATTAACTGAAAAGAAAACCTCTTTAGTGCACATTGCAGAACTTTTTCTTTACTTTTTGGGTCCTGATGAAAAGTAAGCCTTTCACGCTTGAGATTAAGGGCATTTTCCCCACGTGTAGTTCAGTTCCTCTGGTCTGAATCAGTTCATAATTTAAATTTATATCTTTGTCGAGTGGCTTGTTTCCTTTCACATAAGGGAAAACTGCAAATAAACAAAATGCCTCACTATGAATCACATGAATATATTCTGTCTGCTGATTGGTTAGATTGTCTAGGGATGACAATACCAGAAGTAATAAATACAGGAAGAATGTGCTATGTTCAGAGCCTGAGCTAGTCCACAACACAGTCTAACCACCTGTCTCTGAGACGTTTAGGAACTATTTGACTTCTCCTTCTCTAAAATTACATTAATGTGACTTAGGGCTGCACAATTAATCATTAATAAAGTCGCAATCTCAGTTCATACTTGTATGTGATCTCATTTCCAAATGACGATTAAAAAAAAAAAAAAAATGACGACGACGATTGTACCGCATTTGATCCGGGACGTAATTTGCATGAAAACAAGCGCTCCCTCTTTCTCCCTCAAATGACAAAGTTCAAAATTGAGTTATTATTGTTAAAATTATTCAAAGGTTGTGTGCGTAAGAGTAGACAAGAGAGACATTTCATGTTTTTATGTTCAGTGTCATCTGTTACAAAGTTGATGTGCAGGTAATAAGTGCAATAAATATTTGTATTGGAAAAGAATCGTGAGAGAATCGTGATTTCAATTTGAAGCAAAAAAAAAATCGTGATTCTCATTTTATTCAGAATCGTGCAGCCCTACTGTGACTAAGTTTATGCACTAGCTAATCATCTTGTTCAACATACTTTGAAAATGAACACTGTCCCTTTTAAATATGACCAAACCACAGTTGGCTAGCACAGTGAGTGCAGAGTAATGTTAGTTGCTCTGTCCTCCTTTTTGGTCGGCTCTGAAAATAGGACAATATTCTATTTGCTGCATGTGCGTTTGTCTGTAATATTAGCAAAGTATCTCATTAACCACTGAACAGATTTTAGTGCAGTGGTCGGCAACTAGCAGCCTGCAGGCCATAATTCTGGCTCTCCAGCCTTATACAAACTTTTTTTGCATGAGTGTTTGTGCGCGTCAGCCTGCACGGCCCCTAAAAAATAACATTTAAACATCTAATGATGGATGATGGGGCGAAGACTTGAACCCAGCTCTCTGACATGAAAGTCCCTTTCACTACCTCTAGGCCACAGTCTCCTTTAGGAAACAATTGAAGTCATAGCTGTTAAAAGGTTTTTCAGCCTTTCCAGGTGGATACATTAAGAATCAGATTAAGTTACATTTATATTTCAAATATGACAAGCTCTTCTTTCACAGTAGCAACATGATTGTATCTGTACAGTTTAAACAGTTGATTAGCTCTCTACCTTTAAAATCATGTTCTATGTGCCCCATTTTTACTTTGAGCACTGATGTCTCTGTATCCTCTGTTTTGCAACATTTTTATTACTTGAAAGATAAACTACTGGTGTGACCTCTACCTTTTTTGATGGTCAGAAATCTTGAGTCATTTTGTCCTTCCTTGAGAAATGGCTTTATAGTTGTGTGATTGATGATGAAGGTTGTGGTCTGCTCATAGAAATGCATAGACACATATACACTAATGAAGTAACCATAGAAAGGGGAGTTTTATGTGTGTCAAGGGGCTATTCAATGCAGGTATAGCTGAGCTACTTGCTATTAGACCTTTATGAGCAGCCTCAGCAGACAGTCTGAACTTGATTCACTTTCACTTCTATTGTGATAAAAGGTATTCTCATATTCTGTAATATTTTGTTGTTTGTTTGCTGGAGTATTTTTAGGAAAAGCATTTGTTAATGTTGCTTGCAGTTTATTGGCAATTGATTTGACTATAGTGGTCTGTTTAGTTTTGCTAAATTAAGTATATTAAAGTAAAAGATAAGAAATGATGGAAAATTTAGTAGGAGCTTGATGATTTGTGTTAAAATTAATTATTTATAAAACCCTAAATATTTTGATGTTTAGTACCAAATATGATGAGGTCTGTCAGTAGGAGAAGATTGTGTGTGACTGTATAAAAATGTGTGATAATAGGGCAGGAAATGTGAGGAATCAGTGCTGCTGGACACACTATGTCTGACTCACCTCGCCTCAGAAGGATGAGGTCATGCATCTCTGTATCACAGCTTTTCCTGCATCACTCATCTAAGGGTTTGATAAGTGCACAGCTGTAGCAGAGCTCTGATGGATCACAGTGCTGATGTCACTCTTATAAGACTCACAGGATTTACTTCACTGACATGAGATCACTTTCACTTTGATGTTGGAGATGCAGTCGGGCTATGTTCTTTGAAGAAGAGAAGGAAATCACTTTAACAAAGTAGACAAAAGGAGTTGTTTTTATTCAGTTTGCTTCTATTTGTCCTCTCTGCTTGAATACTCACCCTGTACTCTTTCTTTATCTCTTGATCAAGTCATCTAGCTGTGGGCTGCTTGTAGCCATGGAAACCAGTTACTTTGCTCTCCTTGTGTTGTCATCAATACACCTCTCCCTTTTCTCTCCATTTTCTTCTTTTCCACACCCTCATTGAGTAGTCTTGCCTATTGAAAACTGCATGTTGATGTATGTTTTATCTGTCTGGCGCATCCAGAGCAAACAATAGACAGAGGGAGTGGTTGGCTCTCTGTCAGTGTCTGCTTGGGTATTTTTTAATCATGCATTGCATTTTAGCTAAGTCAGTAAGT
The DNA here is from genome assembly GCA_006937965.1 of Callopanchax toddi. Lineage (NCBI taxonomy): Eukaryota > Metazoa > Chordata > Actinopteri > Cyprinodontiformes > Nothobranchiidae > Callopanchax > Callopanchax toddi. The sequence continues at coordinate 2,027,996 of SSNR01000070.1, read as the reverse complement.
GCGTGTTAATATGATCATAAATTTTGTTCACCTGATTGGCTGTGCTGCATCTTACATATGCACACATTTATTTTTAATATATATTGCAAAAATTGTGGTATGATTTAGCACTATAACTGTGTCCACTGATCTAAATTTTGCATCTAGCACAACTTAATAACATGAAACAGGTTGTATTCTGTGTTCGTTTTTTCCCTTCTTACTTGTGGAGATTAAAATGGTCAATTTATAAACACACACATTAACTACTTCATGTCTTCTCCACTGCTTCAGTTTCCTTTATATATTTAGTTTTGTTTTTTTTCCCCTCAGACATGCTTGAATACCTTGGCTCTCCTCGACACAGTTTTCTAGACTTCCAGCAGGCTGTCAGAGGAGTAGATAACCTCCTGCTAACCTTGAGCTGTAATAAGGTCTGCTTATGTTGTCACGAGGATTCAGGTGCTCAGAGGGAGAAGGGGGGTTTACTGCTCAACACTGACCGAGAGGGCACAGGGGGCACAGACTAAGCTGACAGATTGTCCTGCCCCACCCCCCTTCATATTGGCACCTCAAAGCGTTGAGACAGCTCGTCTGGCATCTTCTAACGTTATTGGTGTACAAGAACACAGGAGGGCCAAGAAAGTATTGGGTAAATGTTGGAGGAAAATTGCTTTTTTTAAATTGGATATCTGGGAATTTTTGGTGTGGCTGAGCATACAAGTGATTTATGTTTATAAAGCCAGATGAGTTGAAACGAACAACAAGCCAATGGAAATATGGAAATCCTTGAACTTGTTTGTGTCTTGAGACATGAAGGGAATAGTTGTTAAAGTTTGCTCAACAACATAACCAGTATGTTTAAAAAAATAACTCGGTTTTGTCTAAAAAATATCTGGCATTTTAAACCATTTTCAGATTTCAGCTCCTGGTCATGTTTTTTTCGTCATTAAATTGTTTATTTTAGTGATGATCAAAAACATGATACACTTAGCCTGTCTGCTTTGGTGAATGATTTAATTTTAAACATGACAGATGGAGGTTGCAGATTTAGTTTTTCTAAAGCCAGAAAGCATCACAAGACAACAAACACACAAGATTTTAAAATTTATTTCAAGACCACAAAATCTCTGCTTTTAAAGATTTTATTGTCTAGCTTTTGTCATCAGATATATTTATATTTTTAACTGTTGAATCACAAGCAAGTCATAAAAGCAAAATAGTTGCATTAGATCTTCTGATTAAGTGAGCTTAGATAAATCTCATTTAGTAAGTTTTGAAGTGGGGTTTTGTTCTTCAGTTCTTCAGTAAGATTAAATTGAGTCACAACTCAACAGATAAAGTACCATCCTTTTTCACCTGCAACAAGACCAACACCTTGGTTAGAAAAAAACCAAGAAGTACAATAAATAATTCACTTTTCTGCAGCCTCGTGAGGAGCTAATTAGATGGGAAATAAAATCCTGGACGGTTGAGCCTATGTGACTCAAACCTCATTAATAACGCTTGGTAAATTGAACTGCTGCTGATTCTGCACTCATAAACTGGACCTGTATGTAGGTGTGTGTGAATGTGTATGTTAGTGATGTGTGTGTGTGTGCGCGCATTGTCAGTTGAAGCTCAGGAGACAAAAAAAGGAAGAGTGAAGGCAGCTTCCCCTGTCCTGCTTCCAGCTCTGCCTGTCTAGTCTATTGTCTGTGCTATCTGCCCATCTATCTTCACATATTTGAAATAGTAGGACAACTGACACTGCTGCTGCTTCCACCTCCTATGTGTTGGCTTTCTGAAAAGCCAGGCGTCTTTGAAGGGCTACTAGTAAACTTGAGCCTGAAAAGGAGAATGCACCACAGTATCAGTAGCCAGAACATTACGGGCTTCACAGGCATTGTTGCACCTGCCAATGATTTGTCTGCCTTTCTTTTACTGTGTAGACTGGTGATGGTTAGATGTACACTGGTTTCCGTTTCCCCCCATATCCACACCATGGGAGTTGTCCATTATTCCTATTATTTGCCCACAGCAACAAGAGCTCATTATAGAAGCTTGACAGATGTGCTCCCAATTTGTGTTACAGGCTGTGTGTGTTTTTTAGAATGAGCAGGAGACGGGTCATACAAAGTGTGTCACTGAATTTATGCAAGCAAAGCATTTACATTAAATGGTGATAACAGGATGTGCAAAAAGAATGTTAATTCCATCTTTGTCTCTCACATTTCCTGAACATGCTCATTTTCGGCCTTTTGTTTTACAGTTTTGAACATTTCTCTGTTATTCACTTGTGGCAGTTTAACCACTATCTTGTCTGGTAATCAGGAGAACTAATTACGGCTCCTCTTCGTCTCTTTCAGAAATCGAGCAATAGCCGATTATCTACGTTCGAATGGATATGAAGAGGCATATTCCACTTTCAAGAAGGAGGCGGAATTAGATAATGTGAGTAGATTAAGAATGGACACACACACACACACACACACACACTCTCACACACACACACACACACACACACACACTCCTGCTTAGCCAATCACAACAGTTTATTCGAATAGAATGTCTTGATTCCCAATTTATTCTTCTTTGTGGTTGTTGGGTTTTGAAGTGTGACCAAGAGCACCTGCACCCAATTAGGCTGCTGTGTGTGATGAAGGGGGGTGGGGGGTGGGGTATGGTTCCACCAACTGAGCTTAGAGAAGCTTTTATTCACCTGGAATGATTTTATTTTTATTACTGTAGAATTCTGTTTCCTTTTCACAAGTAGTCACTTTATTAGGCATAACTGCTTAAAAAGCAGAAGTAAATCACTTGCACCGTTCATCTACCTTCTATATTATTCATTATATAATAAAGTGCTTACTCTGTTAAATGCTGTCATTTCTTGTCTGTTTTCTAATCTTAACATGAGATTTATGCCATATAGCTTGTATTTTCTTCTCTTATTGTTATGATTGACTTACTTACATTGCTTTGTAATAAAGACAATTGTTTTGTTTTCTTAATTCAAGAAAATAACAGTTCTGTCAGGGCATTGTGAAACATGTTGTTTAGTTATGTTATGAAATAGTTTTTTTTTAGTTTATCCAAGCTTACAAATGGTGAAACGACATGGACTACATTATGAACACAGCTCCTTCAAATTTGGCCAAGCAGTTGAATCAGATATTGTGCAGTGTTTTGTATTTATGTTTGATATACTATATATTTATAAACGTGACAGTATTTATTCATAAAGACTCGCTGTAGGTATTTTGATATTCTGGTCATTCAGCTTCGAGTAACGCCCTGTTTTAGTTAAATATGGACCTCAGAAACATATGGTCAATAGTTTATATGGCATAAAAGAAATTGAAGCCTAAACTGAAATAAAACATTTCTATGTCCTTGAGTAAAAAGCTTTGAGAAGCTCCACTTCTTATTGCCAGGAAATTTTACTGACATTTTAACCCCTTTTCATCATCTTCAGCTCTTTGTCTCTCTCTTTCTCCCTCTCTTTAATGCTGTCTTTTACCTTGCCTTCATGTGACACCCTACTGCTGTGTCTTCATCCGCTCCTCTCCCAGTCATTCTCCATGTGGCAGCCCTTTGGAAGAGGGCTGAATAATAGATGAATGGCACTGAGGGATCGGTGCATCTTGTTTTAGCATTCAACCATACCCGTCTTGTTAAAACCAGGCCAAATAACCAGGTGGATTTTGGCTCTTTTTTTTCCAGAGGTCTCTTTGTTACACATTCATTTCCACCATTTTATGTTTTTAGTTGTGATTGGATTCAGTCAGTTTAAATTAAGTGCTCTTCACCTCTGCCTTTACGGTTATTTGAGAAGCAGCATTTAGGTTAATGCACTGCCAGACTCTGTAGACTAGTAGAAATAATTAATATGCGTCTTGCTTTTTTGTTATTTTATGAAAAAGCATATACCTGCATGCACAGACAAACACACATATGTCCATTATTCATTGCCAATAGGCTGGCAGACTGCACAAAGTCTGGCACGTTTGGTTCTATGTGCATTTTGTGTGTGTTGGCGACCAGGCAGATGGTGGATTAGCCGACTGAAGACTTGTCCAAACTGGGTTCCCTGCTCTCATTCAAAAGCTTTTTTTAACACTTCATGTTTGTCTGAGGAATCGCCGTTTGTCATTAGGAAGTGTGAGATGTAGGCACTAGGATAGGTTGAAACTGTCCACACCTCGAGGATATCTGCTTTGTTCCCAGCTGTGATGGAGGGTGTAGCCGTGAAATGGGAGCGCAATGCTAATTTTCTCCCTCACTGACACCAGTAGCTGTCTGTCAATGTGGGTTTTTGATGCTTTGATAGTCAGTGGTGCCCTGAAGGCATAGCAACACAAAAACTGTTGCATTACTCACAGAATACAGCTGTACAAAACAAAAACTAGCTTTTGTTTTTCATCTGTTATAGCACAAATTTGTGTTCCACAAAGAGTGGTTTTATTTATGTTCTTTGCCTTTAACCAAAGTAACCCATCAAATATAAGGTAACTGAGCAAAGTAAGCAAATTTGTAATTTAAATAATTGTAATAAACTTATTACTGAATTGTGATGGCAAAACTTGGCAATAAGAAAGCTACTGTTTGTGTTATCTGTGTTATGTAAAAAGTAGTGGCCAGCTCATGGTATTACCCTGCAGGAAGAGTCAGGCTCAAGTCTGCCAGGAATGCCACAAGTTAACTTCCACCACTACCTCGTCTGTACAGGCTGTGTGGCAGTAAGCTGCCTAAGCCTTTCTGCAAGAGATTAGCTTGTGTGAGAAGGATTAGGACTAGGACGTGTGTGTTTGTGTGTAGTATACATGTGCTAAGGTTGTGTGTGTGTGTTGTACAGTAGGCTGGCAGTGTCTGGCAGCTGTCCCTGGCCTGTATGGGGTGTGTAAATAATTCCCTGTTCTTTCTTACTATAGCTGCAGACCTCAGCATGCCACCCCAGCTGCCCCCACTGATTCTGCTGAGCCCATAACTTTGATTGGCTTTCTTTGTCTGATATCCTCTTGTTTCTCTACAGACTGAAGAACTGGATAAGAAGTATGCTGGTCTTTTGGAAAAAAAATGGACTTCAGTCATCAGATTACAAAAGAAGGTTTGTAGGGTGTTTTTTTTCTTCTTTCCTCTTCAAAGAATGCTTGTGGGGATTACAGTCTTGTGAATAGTTTGTGACATTACAGCAGAAAATTCATAGACTCAACTATTAAAGTGTGCTCTTTAAACACACTTTGCAAAAAATATAACAAACATAAAAGTTTATGTTTTATAAACCTCCATTTTCCAGATACGTTTGTTGATAAGCAGGTGTCTAACCTGTAACATGTAAACCCTGGACAGGTGATGGAACTTGAATCTAAACTGAATGAAGCTAAAGAGGAAATCACCCTGGGTGGGCCTGTAAGTCAAAAGCGTGACCCCAAAGAGTGGATCCCACGCCCACCAGAGAGGTATGCACTGAGTGGCCATCGCAGTCCAGTCACCCGCGTCATCTTCCACCCAGTCTTCAGCGTCATGGTGTCGGCTTCTGAGGATGCAACAATAAAGGTCAGTGCTGTTGTTGGAAGGTGCAAATAATCACAGTGTGCCTCTGTATGCTGTCATAAAATGTTTTATGATTAATCTTTTTTTGTGTGCAAAGGGTTGTGAACAGTTTTTTCTAGGGTCAGTTAATCTTACTTTTAGGTTGTTTTTTGTTATTAAAGGTGCATCAAGTAATTAATTTGTTAAGTTTGTCTTAAACATGCCAATATAAAATCAGTGGTTGAGTAACTGGATCCAACAGTGGTCTCCCCACCATAGTTTACTCTATTGAGCCTAAAAGATTTAGATAAAAGCACCCCTTGTGCATAACAGTTATTGTGATTTAGCACATTTTTAAGTGTGGCATCACATATTAGTAAACCATTTTATAACTTGTTGGCTAAAATCTAGTGGTCATTTACACCTACAGTGTTGTTTCCAGTCTGAGTTTCCAGATGTTATGCATTTTATAGCTGGATTTTAAAAAGGTGTGTAACTATAAAGATGTTAATTATGAACAGGCATTACTGTCCTCTGGATGAGTGCATTTAATCAATCAGCTACAACTTTCACATATTTTTATTAAATTAATTATTCAGATGTCTTCCCTTTGCAGCTTGCACAGACTGCACAGCTGTTGCTCTGTATGGGTAATATTTTATTATGCTAATGTGTTTTTATTTATGATGTTTACAATGAAGTTTGCTTTCATGCTTTTGGAAATTCTCATCTGTAATTTAGCACTATGGTTTCAAAATTATCCTAAACATTTGTTATATTTTGTAGCTTCCTTTTTATGCTAGCCTGTTCTTTATTTTTTGTTATTTTTCACACATCTTGCCCACATGTTTTTAACAGGGTTTTCAAAAATTGTTCTCTTTAATTCAGTGCCACAAAGCTTTCAGTCCCTCTGTTGAATGTTTTTGGTTTTTCCTCCTCTTGTTATTTTTCTTTACACTTCACTTCCTCCTGCCTTTCCTCCACTGCGTGGACTCAGATGTGCCCTGGATTAAACAAACGTATATCTCTGTGTCATGTGTGCAGCTCTAGATTCCATATATAAACTCCATTGTCTGCCTCTGGGCTATCTTTGCTGCAGCATCTCTCCACTGCTTCGCTGCACAATGCCAATACACTGCTGAGCTGTTTGTTGTGTATCTTTTATTCATGAGACAATAATAGACACTTGTACATTTCCTACTTGGCTACACCCACACAGTAGGAGTTCCTCTCCTCTCTTTTGGTGTAGCCCCCTTTTTCAGCCCCACCTCCCAGCATCCAGCCTCATTTATCTTCCACTTAAAGCATAAACTGTCCCACCATGACATCCCTCCATCAGCTATCATCCCTCAGGAGCAGCCAGGCCTCGACTCAAATCTCAGCCCTGTTTTCATGCTCGTCTTTTCTTACCTCTGCTCTCTGTGGCACGGTCCAACTCCATCCGTGTCCTACTTTTCTCTTTAAGAGCTCTAATAAATTTTTAAACAAAGTCTAGACTTTGAGCTATTGACACAGACATGGGCAGAAAAGCTTGTGTGCTTTCATTAAAGGTCATTCTTGCCGTTTAGTCTATTTTACCTGATAACCAAACTAAAGAGCAAGTAGGTGGCATGAATACATTAAAAAGGAAGAAATTGCTAAATTTTAGTATAGTCTGATTTCTATGGTAGATGTAGTTGTTCAGATGTTATCATGCATGCATTACCGGTTTCATGTTATTGGATTGAACTGATCCTGAACAAGACTTTTGACCTGATTTGGGCATAATTAGAAATGTTGTTGGGCCTTTTATTGATAAATATTGTTGGCATTTTTACAGCGCAAAATGTTTAAAAAATGCATATAAAATTAGGTGCATTCATTTATTTTTAACAGTTATCTAAACAATGAGTGCCATGCAGAATATTCCATCCCAAAGTGTTTATTTACAACTAGAACTTGTGTGCTTCAGGTGCTGCTGATGAATAATGTAATGTGTGTGCTGTCAAAGTTGGTACAAACCTTTATTCTTCTGCTGCATTTTGCATCTCGTGGCCATCTGTAGCTTCCTTTGGAGCAAGGGAAAACACACTACAAGGATGGGGGAGGAGAGGGTGTAGCTCTCCTGTCACTGTCTGCCCAAATACCCCCTCACCCTGAGAGAGAAGGGTTTATCCTTCTGCGACAAACCGTCTGTCTGCTCACAGACCACAGACACAACAGCTTTCTCAAGCTAAAGAATCAGGCTTACAACTGTTCACACTGCATTCTGTCTACACGCCAACTGGCAGAGCCAAATTTAAAACGATGAACTGGCTCCTGGTTTTTATCTGGACTATCTTTACTGTCTATGATTTATTACAGAATATTTGATTCATAAACATGTCTGCTAAATGAGGGTTTGATTGTATTAGGATATAGTTTTAATTATCTCATATTTTTAGCAAAAATATAATATGGATGATTGTCTTGGGAAAATGAGTGTTATTTAAAATAAAAAGCAGACATGTACCGGTATCTCTCAGTAAAACAAACTATGGTTGTTTGTGTAGTAACTAGTTTAATAATATTTTCATTTCCATTTAGAAATAATGAGAATGTGTCTTTCTGTTCAGGTGTGGGACTATGAGACGGGAGACTTTGAGCGCACACTGAAAGGCCACACGGATTCTGTTCAGGACATCTCATTTGACCAAACTGGAAAACTGCTAGCATCCTGCTCTGCAGACATGACTATCAAACTGTGGGACTTCCAAGGCTTTGAGTGCATCAGGACCATGCATGGTAAGAAGATGAAGCAATGCCTCTATTCTCTGTGTGAACAAGCTTATCGATTTCAAGTCACTGCTGCCTGAATGTTGTTTGGTTGGTACACAGCATTCAGGTGGCTCAAATAATGTTTGTTGTCACTTGAAATCAGGCTGCAGTTAAGAGCTGCAATGTTCTGGTGGCCCTTAATAGCAAAACAGTTGATTTATCCACTCCTATTAATTGAATTTGTTTAATTAATTATAATAATTTTAGTGATAGAAACATAGTTTGGGAGTTGAGTGGACTGCCTTTTCTTGATTAAGCATTTTCAGATTTACTGTTCCACTGGTCATGTTAACCAGCAATGATCACATTTTGCTACAGCTTCATAGACCGCATAATTGCCTCTACTAAACGGTCCTAAAGCAAAATCCACTTTAATTGATAAGTAAATGATACCAGGATTGTTTACATGGGCTCCTGACCCGACTGATTCACAGACCATGGTAAATTACTTTCCCCTTTTTGAACCTCTTTTATAAGTGCCCATTAATCTGTGAAGCAGACTTGAATTAATAATAAAATAAATCGGCATACTTGGTGACCAGAGTGTCTGCTATAACCCCCTAGACTTAATGAAAGAGCTGCTAATTCTTTTTTTAATGAAATTAAGCAACATATTTTATTAGTAACCAACCTTTTTCTTGTTGTTTTTATTGTTAATGAGAGTGAAAAGCACCTGGCACAGATTTTCAGAGATCACTACCTAAAACCTTTAAATCTGAGTTTTCACCATTTTCTCATCATAACTGTTTACATCTAAATCTCACCTTTAATTCATGTTTTTTGTGTTTTTTTTTAAATATAAAATTACACATCAAGGCCAACTGAAGTAGATCAGTGCTGATTTGGACAGCAGCTAAATTATTCTCTTCAGCAGCATACAGATCTTCTCTGTGTAGCTGCCACTTGTTATCACAGTCTTATTGCATATGTAAGCACACAGACACATGTGCACGTTGATAAGCTGGCCTTTTAGGGCATACTTACTGTTGTCTTCATGTGTTTAGCAGTTTAAATATGGCCCGGTGTCTTGGTAATTAGACATTTCTTATTCTCAGTGGAGCAAAATCGACTCCAGCAAAATCAAGAGCTTGGTTAGCATTTAATTGGCTAATTATGGCCACATCAGCTGTCTTTGTGCTTTTAGGTGCTGACGACATTAAAAATCCTGACAGAATATTGATTTTGTTGGTTAAAGTAGGAAAGATTTGAAGGACAGTGACTTGAACTCTTGTTTTATTGTTTTTTTTTTTAGGTTCTGCCTCTTACTGAGATTTGTTTTTTTGCAGGACACGATCACAATGTTTCATCTGTAGCTATCATGCCCAACGGAGATCACATTGTTTCAGCTTCGAGGGATAAAACTATAAAAGTGTGGGAGGTGGCAACTGGGTAGGAAAAAACATCCTGAAACCATTTTTAAAAACCGCAGTGTTTTTGCTTAAGCATGGCTTTGTGTATTCACTCCTCAGATCCACTCTGATATGTTCATAATTATAATTTCTTGCCCATTAGCTATTGCGTGAAGACCTTTACAGGTCACAGGGAGTGGGTCCGCATGGTGCGACCCAACCAGGACGGCACACTGATCGCCAGCTGCTCCAACGACCAGACGGTTCGTGTTTGGGTTGTGGCCAACAAAGAATGCAAGGCTGAGCTGCGGGAGCATGAACATGTAGTGGAATGCATCTCCTGGGCGCCTGAAAGCTCCTATCCCACCATCTTAGACGCCACAGGCTCTGAGGTAACGAACTGGTGTATGTGACATTTCCAGTTGCTGAAGTCGCTCTGTGTTCTGTTCTGGTTTGGGCAGGAACTTTGATATCTACTCACATTGGATTTACGTTGTTTGGTTTATGATCAAGGGTTTTTCAGTGTGAACCACCATGAGGCAAACTGTGAACCAGAATAAAAACAGGTAAAGGGTGAGAATTAATTTGAGACAAATTGGTGCATTTAAAAACAGATTTTCAGAATTCTGATCTAAATTAGACAATTAAAGACTTATAAACAGGCAGAACTATCAACCAGGTGCAGTCAGTCCTTCACTAAACACGCTACAGAACTGGTCCTCAAATCAAATCAAAGCAAATCTAACGGGTATGTCTTGAGCCAAAGACAAAGTTATTGTTCTGACTCTATCAGTGCGTGTTCTTTCTCCACACATGCAGCCATGTCAGTGGATTTCATACATCACTGCTCAGACTGACAGCCATGTGAACATAACAGCTATGAGAGGACACACAGACCGAAGAACCACATGGCCTACAGTCAGATCAGACTCCCCTCTTCGTACCTTGTGATCTCCAGTGTGTACAATTGTAGCCTTGACAGATTTAAATAGATTGTTTTTCCTTACAGCGTTTATCCCAGCCTAACATGTGCTCTCTTGCACAGAAGCAGATTTTTTTTGGTACAAATTTAAATGGAGTCATAGTGTAATAAACCATGGACAAACATGATCCCCACCTGCATTTTAAGACACTGGCCACAGTTTGTCACTTTAAAATTACAGAAAAATCATCATGTTTGCTGTCAGTTTGCTCTCATTAGTAGGGTTAGAGTTTGTGTAAAAAGAGGTCTGCACACACTGTCAACTAGTTGGTATGTGAAACACCAGCATCAGCCTGAGGTGGCTTGTTTAGAACACAAAGCAGCTCTAAAATTTAGTGGTCCTGTGTTTGTCTAATAAATAAAATTAAACCACTGTAGCAGAGCAGAGAAACACAGCTTCAGTAATGGTTAATGCTCAGCTGCACATGCCTTTGTTTCACTGTAGTCACAGTGAGTAAACATGTAATGACTGTTAACTAAAGTACGCCTGAGGCAGCTTCTAAAATATTCTTGTTATTGTTAATCACACCTAACGTATAGTGTAAAAGTGAATGTATTTATTTGAAATGCTCTTTCTTCCAGCTCGTGTACAAGTGAATTTTATGTATCAGGTGTCTTTTTTTAATTAAAACCGTAATTGAGCTGTAGTACAGTGCAACCTACAAATAAATTACCTTAAAGTAAATAATAAAGGTTATTATGGTCTTGAAATATTTTCAGGAGACAAAAACATCCTGATCCATTCCATATTTTCTGATATGAGCCAGACGTTTTTGTAATCTTCTAAAGTTCTCCTGATCAATGGTTTTCTGAAAGTGTTTAAGTTTTGTATACACTAACTACCATTTCACTACTGATTTTTGCTGAAAATGGTTAAACTTGAAGAATTGTAAGGCCTAAAACTCTACAATAGATGAACATTCTCTGAAAGTCACAAGACTTCTTTCCCTAAAATGTGATTTGTCTCAGTGTAAATCATTTTAGAAGCTGTAGAAAGCACTTAAAAGGAAAAATATGTATATATACTTATTTTAACTTAAAATTTTCCTTGTTGTTCTGCCCTTTCCAGACCAAGAAGAGCGGTAAGCCTGGTCCCTTCCTGCTGTCTGGATCTAGAGATAAAACCATCAAGATGTGGGACGTTAGCATTGGCTTGTGCCTTATGACACTGGTGAGAGATGCTAAAGGCTTTTAGGACGATGCACATAAAAACAATGTTTTGCCTCAGAAATGCAGCAGTAGTGTCTGTCTCACAGGTTGGACATGACAACTGGGTGCGTGGTGTTCTCTTTCACCCTGGAGGCAAGTTTATTGTGACCTGTGCTGATGACAAGACCCTAAGGATCTGGGACTACAAGAACAAGCGCTGCATGAAAACTCTGTGTGCCCACGAACACTTTGTCACCTCTCTGGGTAAGCCTCCCCTCACTCCTAAAAAATAAAAGCCTCATCCTTGTTTCAGGAGCTTGACCCTTGAGATCTTTTAGGAGTCCTCTCTGTTCTGCCTCACTGTTTATAAATATCTGATTTTAGAAAATGGTCAAATAATTGTAAAATACCTTCTGCACCAACTTCCTGATGCAGTTGTAAGATAAAAATGAGGAAAAACTCAAATTTCTCACCTCATTATCCTATCTGTGTCGTCCGAGCAGCTCAAGACTCTGGATTTCTCTCGAGGAGATTTTGTGACTTTTCTTTGGAAAAGTGTTTGAAGTTCCTAAAACCTGATGCAACCAGAGGCATCACTTTTGTGCTATTGATCTTATGAATTCTGTTGTGAAATAAAATAAAACTCCACTTTTTGTTTGAAAGTATAGATTTTTAAATGTGTATTTTACCTTTCTATTAAGTGTTAGTTTTTTCTTTGCCCTCAGTTTTACCCTAACAAGTCAGTTAGGTACGACTTTATTTTGGTTGCTACAAAAAGAGCTACCGGTAGATATCTGAATTTGTAATCCAGTTACCAAAGTCGTGATTTTTTTTTTTATACCCTTTTCCAAACAGGTGACGCATTTAAACACCTGGCTCAAAATTTCAGCACCAAAGAATTTGAATAAAACTTTCTTTTTTTGTTTCTCAAAACGGTTTCATTTAGAATTTGCCAGGAAATGAGAAATTAACAGACCAAAAATCAACATAATGCATCACTTAATTTGAACAAATCTTTAAAATCTGGGAGAAATGTGTGCAGGTTGTGTTGCAGCAATAGTTTATTTTTGCTTCGTTCTAAAGGCTGTATTATTTTATCTTTCAGATTTCCACAAGGCTGCACCTTTCGTGGTCACCGGGAGTGTAGATCAAACAGTAAAAGTATGGGAGTGTCGCTGATTTGGACGTCGGAGAATTGGACCAACGCCCCAATTTCACCTAGGCGCTCTTCTGGATCCCACACACCCCTTTTTCTCTGCCATCCCACCTCCCCTTTTCATCCTGCCTCCCCCTCCTCATCACCTGACCTAAAAAAAAAAAAAAACCTCACCCTGCACATCTTCATCTCCTCCAGCTGCACTCACCTTCAGCGCTCTCTGGTCCAATAACTTTTGTCCTTCTGTGTAAATTATTCCTGGATGTAGATCGAGCTATTAAATGTTACACAACAAAAAAAAAGTATTCTTGCATGGTAATCCAAAATTGTATACTGTAAATTTACATAACGTTTGTCTAGAAGTACCATAGGTTTAACACGAGGCTGAGCGTCTGTCACGCAGCCTTACCGACCAACTGAAGGCAGATGTTTTTGACTGGGTGTGAAACGTAGGGCACTAAAAAAACCTGATAATTTAAGAAATGACAGTGTCTTTATGTGTAAGATTTATTTTTGTTTATTTTTTTATTTAGGATTCCCCCCCCCAGCTGTTATTCCTCTCCTTCACTGTCGTAGTCTGTTGGTGCCTAGCTTGGTGACACGTTCGAGAGATAAAGGCAGGAAAAGCATATAAGAGATGTCTGTGGGGCTTTGTTATCGACTTAATCTGTAGCTTTATAACATCACTTCTCAAGTGTGCATACCATTTCTCTTCATGTGGAACTAGGTAATATTTTAATGGCTGTATATACGAATGTTTCATACTGTCGTTCTTGGACCTGGGGGGCTCGAACAGCTTTGTACTCTTCTCATGGTGGCACATAACCCACTAATAAGCTTTAGATAATTTGTCTTGTTTAAAAGTAAGTGGCTTTGTCAAGCGTTTTACAAGAAGCTGGTTAGTTTCTTCATCGGTGAGCACCTTGGTTGACTCCTTTTAGGATCCAACTCTGGTTTGAGCTGAATCTTCTCTTCTCTCTGCTTCAGTCAGCTTCAGGAGAGTTTGGTTGTCGTCTCATTGTGCCACTAAGAGATGTAAACACAAACTTTATCTAATAATACTCTTAAGAGATACACAGCCATGATGAGTAGTCAAAGTGAGCCCCCCTCTGGGTTTGATATCTGGGATGTGCAAAGATCTTTAATTTCTAAATATGTTCTGCTGAATAAATTGTTCTGAGAAAAATAATTTTTTCTTCTTTAAAAAATAGGAAATGTAAATTTAGTCTGTTATTATGAGATTGGGCAGTTTTGTATAATCGCACTAATGGATGAGGTGGATGAGTTTTTGTTAGGAATCGCCAGGTGAAACTGTTTAGTTTGATTTTTTTTTTTTTTTCCTTGCTATAAACTTCTGGATCAGAAGCAACGGATCTCTGCAGATAAACCCCACTTACACACACACACACACACACACACACACACACGTCTTCTGGGTGGCGATCCTCAAACATTCAGCCTTTTGAGTTTTGTGAAGCTGTAACCATAAAAACAAACAACCATTCCATTTTACCTTGAAGGACAAAAATACTAATGAAACATCTTTCATCTAACTGGCTGCCAAGGTGATTCATGAATCTTGCACATCCCTATTCTCACTGAAGCTTTGGTTGTTTACTGGCGATCAAAGATAACATTAAAGTTTAACGATGCAAGCAAAATAAACCTCCTAATTTCTGATTAGCCTTTTCATTCCAGTGCAGTTCTCAGCTAATAACCAATTTCACTGCTTCTTATCTTTGCTTCTTTGGCAAGTTTTCCTCTTTGTGTACTGGATGTGGTGATCTGCTGCTCGAGCTCTTACTAGTGGCTACTGTGAGCCTTATGTGACCTGTTGATGTAGCACTGCTGCATGTAAACCTGCATCCAGAGGCAGGGCTGTCAGAACGGATTCTCCTAAAAGATCGAAGCCTTCATATCAGACTGATTAGTTTGATTAAAATCGACTGTATTTACTGTGGTTTGGAAGAGCGCAAATTTGTCTTTCTGCTCAAAGCTGGAAGAGGTCAGTACTGATCTTCTCTGACAGAAATGAAAGGTAGTAATTGTGTATCCAAAACTATTCATTTAAAACGGCTGTGTCACTGGCTGGCTTGAGTTCAGACAGTTCTGTTGTCTGGTTTGTAGAGAGGCTGGTTTGTTGTGTTTGATCTATTTGAGGGAGGTTTCACAGCCTCCTGTAAATGCAATGGGATTGTGGCAGACTAAAGGAGAAATCCTCTCTTTCAGGGAATTTTATCGACGTCTCCTTTTGATGTGAGCCCCCTTACAAATGTTTTTTTTTCCTTCTTTTTTTCAACAAGCTGTTTTCTCTTTCCAAAACGTCCAAGGCAAAGACTTTGGGTGAAAAGAGAAGTGGTTAAATTTGTAATTAAATTTGGCAGAGCTAATGAAGATGCCAATGTGTTAAGTGTTCTAGATGAAGCCAAAAATGGAGACGCTTGTCTGTACAATCTGGTCTATCTTGAGACATCGACACAGTGACCAATCTTTGGAAAAGTCAACATAAAAAGTCCACTCAGGATCACGCTATGACATGCCGGACCACGACATGAAAAAATAAAACTTATTCTCTTCTTTGGTTTAACTCAAGGAAGGAGGTCAGGCTGATGTGTGTTCTATTTATTTTATATTAATCAGTGAAAAGACAAACTCTAAAACACAGCTGCTGTTTGAATGCAAGTGCTGAAGAAAATCCAGTTTCGACATTCGCAGGTCCCAAGCAATCCCTGTGCTGCTGTGGCCCGGTGTGTGAAGTGACCGACCGGCAGGTTTCAAATGTCTGTGGGTCGTTTCCCTCCGGCCTCTGTTCCTCTGTAAGCTGCCTGTGAACCACATCTGAGGGCTTCAGACTGCACAATTAGCTCCAACAGGAGAGCTCATGATGTTTTTGCCACTATGGTCTCACTCTTCACTCGGCAAACTGTTAACAATATACCTGGATGTCATTATTGTTTGCAATATAATAAACGAAGAAAATCTGCATCTGCGTCTCGCTCATTTGTTTTGAGAGCTTTTCTTAATAAAAAGTTTGACAATCTTTTTTTACCCTTTAAATAAAACGGTTTATGATTTAAACTACATACAGAGTTGGATCATTCTGTCCCCAAGCTTGTATAAAAGTGTGATTTGGAGGAGGGGTTGTAAAGGATCGACTTGCACATGTTTTTTTCTTAATGTTTTTTTGTTATAAATGTATGAACCGGAGACTTTATAGTGGCTCTCGCTTCCTCTCACATGAGAACAATTTTTTAATACAGTGAACTGTTGGAAAAGTAATAGAGAAACACCTGCAGGAAGCTTCAGCTTTTTATCAACTGCCACAAAAACATTAAATAAACCTGAAAAAAAGGACCATCTGAATAGTTCACATCTGGGTCAAAGCTTTGTGGATTTATGAGAGAAATTATGAATATTTGGGTTATAAGTGTAAGCTAATATGACCTCATTGTGAGGCACAGTGGAGGGAGCATCATGGTTCAGGGCTGCTTTGGTGGTACTGGTGCTGGACCTCCTGTAGCTTTAAAGGGAACTGTTTATAAATTTTACAAAAATGGAGCAGAAATCAATTACCTGAAGTCTAGGAGAGGTTGGATGACACCAAAAGAAAGAAAGGACAGATTAGAACTAAATAAATGGCTGAAAAAAAAACCTTGTTTTGTGACGCCACATTAAAATACTGACCTCAGTCCAACTGTGATGATTTAATACAACTAAAACAAGAATTTAGGTTGAAAATCCAAAATATATTGTGGAAGAATCACAAGGACTGAAGTAAACATGAAGCAGGTTGTTTCTGCAAGATGTTCTGATTTTGGGCCCTGAATATTATTATTACAAAATGCACATTGAATGTTAACTTTATGTTAAATGAAAGGATCATCCCTGTGTTTGTTGGGAGTGTTCATGCATCTGTTAGCTAAAAGCTAACAGGCTACAAAAATAATAAAATATTATTTTTGAACAAGATTCAATTGGTTTATTGTGCTTAAAGGAATAAAAAGTAACACAATTACCGTAATAAATTAAATTAACTATGATTTGTTACATTTAAAATTGTTTAACTTTTTTTGGTCAAAATTGTATTTTAAAAAATCTTACTATAAACATATTTACACTGTATTTTAGAGTATATAAAATTACAATGACACCTACAATCATCAGATTGTTATATTTACTTTTACAAAAAGTATAAATATAAACTTAAAAATATTTTAATTAAAATAACAGTTTTGTTTTTTTTTTTTGTTTTTTACCCCCCCCAAAAAAAAAAGAAAAAATTTTATTTCACATTCGAAATCATCTATGTTTGAAATAACCTTTCTATATTTTTGTGATTACGTCAACACGCATAAGCGTAACGGGGTCACGTGGACGACGTGCAGGAAGAGAGTTGCAGAAAGTGCAAAACGTTTCGTCAACGTGAGTTTTGGGATTTCTTCGCAGAGTTGTTGATTCTAAATACTCAGCGACAGTCAGGGAATATAACGAACCACCAAATAACAGATAAAGCTGCTGGGAATCTAAGCAGGTACACAAATACCGGGGTAACTTCCAGAGTTAGCCTCAAAGTAGCTAACCGAGTCACTTCGGAGATTTATTTAAGATTTTCAGATTTGTTGTTCGACTTATTCTTTATTTTAACTAGCAGCAAATCTTTGAGTTACTTCTGGATGAAATAAATAATTATTGAGTTTTTTTTTAAATGACAGTGACATCGTGTTGTTTACGTTTGTTTGTTGTTGTGGTTTTCAGAGCTGTCCTCATGTCCCTCAATAAGTCCATGCATCATCGGAACCGGTACAAGGACAAGCGTCCGAACTTTGCCTACTTGGCTTCCAAATATCCAGACTTCCAGCAGCACGTGCACACCAGCGTGACGGGACAACCCGTGTAAGTGCACGAGCTACGTGCTCGCGAGTTTGTATCATCAGAAATGTTTTTGTTTTTTTTTACTACTTTTAGTGTAAAAAGTACTAAAATTATGTACCCAAGTACAAGAAATGTTACTACAGCAAAAATAAACTCGAGTAAAAAGTAACTCATAAATATGTACTCTGAATAAAAGTTTTTTAACAGCAATATTAAATGTTCAAATCTAACAAAAGACAAGAAAAATGTATTAAAGAAAAAATACAGATTTGTAAAACTTTTTAAAAATGTACAATACACCAATGTGTTTAAGTGTAATTTGTTACTTTACACCCCTGTTTATAGCAGCATGTTGACTTTGCACAAACACAGTAAAGCCCCAGTTATAATTATTTTAAACAACCTCAGCTTTATTGAAACCCTTCAATGTCCCACCACCTGAATCTTAGGAAAATAACAGAAAATGTGAGTACTGATGAGTCAGTCTGTTGGTGTAGTTTTAATAAACTTCATAAGGATTTTACATCAACCTCATTCATCTGCAGCATCGCAGACTAAGATCTCTGATCCTTGAAGCTGAAGAGAGATTATCAACTTCTGCACTCATGTTGTCTAATGTCTGAAACCAGAAAAGGCTATTAAAAAGCTTCTTAATGATACACAATTGTAATAGTCAAATTATCCACAATTTCCTTTACCAAATGAGGCAATTGAAGCTTTTAACAAAATCGCATATTCTAAACAGCTTATACTAACAGTGCCTTTTCAGAAACCTTCATAAAACTATCTGAACAAACCTTTGATTTTGGAGACTTTCAGGTGTTTACATATGTTTGATATGATGATGCAGTATATTTTATCAGTATGTGAGGCTCTGAGAAACACTTTGAGCACTGCTGGTGTTCTGTTTGATGCTCATTCAGCAGCAAGAAGAGCAACACTGAATTAATGATTAATCGACTAAATCTTTTTATGCTTTCTTCAATCTGCTGTTCCTTATTATTGCTTTTGATGCAGATTTTAAGATCATATCCTGTTTGTTTTACATGCAGCTCACCATTCATTGCCTTTCGTAACATTTACTTACATTTTTTAAAATTTGTGCCCCCAAAAAAAAAACACTGCGACAGCAAGTGTCGGAGCTAATGGTTATTGTTAAACTGCTGTCATCGTTTTTTGTTTGCGTTGTCTAAAACAAGTAGTGAGTGAGTCTGCTCCTGTTGATGTGATTCAGATAGATGTGGGTGTGGTTTTGAACATCTGTGTGTCTGGCTGTGAACATATTGGTGTGGGTTGGTCTTTTGTCGCCATGAAGTGTCCAGTCAATCATTTAGCAGTGGACTGAGCCTGCATGTGTGGGCTCGCTGTAGAAACTCCCTTGATGTCATGTTGTGACAGGTTCTAATTAACATTTTGTAGCATCTGTGAGTCTGTCGGTTTTTTCCCCTCACAGACAGACAGACGATGAACAAGGAGATGACAGGGTTTGGGTTAGATTGTCAGCATGAAAACTGAACTCAGACAAGTTTTGATGCTTTGCTTTTAGTTATGCGTGTGAATTTTTGTGACAGCAGAAGCACATGAGCAGACGCACAGATAAAGCATCTATCAGTGGAAGTAAATGTGACGGCTGAGTAGCATCAGAGATCGAGGCAGGAGTTTATTTTGCCATGCCTGCATCTATGAGTTCCTCCTTTATATTGTAGCATTTAAAGCATTTACATAAAAGATTTTGAGTTGGTTGGGTGGCACAGTGTTTACATAATTCAACATTAACAGTATAAATGCACCTATGTCAGCTTTTAAAGCAGCATTAATGAACTTTCCTGCGTAGCCCCCTACTGGTTAAAAGTGTCATTTTAACTGTCGTAAATACTCCTGCAGCTGAAGAGAGAGGGGCCGCTTTTTGGCTAATAATCTTGTCAGAAAAGGTGTTGTATTTTACTTTTTTTAAGAAATGTATGATTAGTTTCAGTTCAGAAACAGTCTCTCTCTGCCTCTCTCCCTTTCTCTCTCTTTCTCTCTCAATCGACCCAAATCCAACTAGACCAGGAAGAGCCTGTGTAGGTGATGTTTTTGTGCAGGTCATGCATTACAGTTTCTGGCAGATATATTTATTTATTTACCTGTGAGGTGGTGTTGGGAAGTCTGCTCCGGGACCAGCGTTGGCCGCGAGGATTTGCGCCATTTGACCGAGACCCGACCTGGTTATCAGGTCGGCGTAGGAGAGATTCCCCCAGGCGTTGCAGCATCCCTTCCCTGAGTGTCATGCAACTCGTAGGTAATGTTTTGGGGAACTATGTTTGAATCAATATTCTAGGTGAATTCATGAACGACAAAGCTATAGTCTCTGTAGAAAATAATAGCACCCTGGCTAACATCCAGAGAGACTCGATCTTCATTGTTTCTCGTACAGCAAACATGTTTTGTCTTCTTGTTTGTTATTATTAAAGGTGGGACCTCTTGTCTCGCCCATCTGTGTCGATACAACTGATAACAGTGCAGTAATAACCATGGTGTTGAACATTTAGCTGGACTGAAAAATGGATTACTTTACTTCCAATATGTTGGTTCAAATTAGAAATGCACCTCCTTCCATAGAGAATCCATGCTTTGGTTTAGTAGCTTCTTTGACCTTGTGTGCTTCTGCTGACTTTTCTTTAAACACATTATAGATGCTGTAAATATAAACAAAAATCTTCCTCAATTTAAAAATAAAAACTCACCAAATACTGCTGCTAGCTCAAATTAATTGTTTTTCTTTGGTGTTTTCACAAACCAAAATAGAAAAAAAAAAAAGATTTTTAAGTGCTGATCAGCAGCCAAGCTGAAAATTAGACAATTCTGGTCGTATTCCAAACAACTGGCGTATCCCTAAAAAATAAATGAACTGATTCATGACCATAAGCTGAATGATTTCTGCAATTTTTCCCAGTATGGTACTACAAGTTAAATACTTTCAACCATCTAAAACCTGTGTGGCCATCAAACACAGCATCGTGTGTTCATCAGGGACTGAAACATGCACAGCACAGCAGACCGGTGTTCTTTTGTCTTTGCCAGCAGCGTGAATGGTCGCCCTGCGTTTTGTGCATGTGGTTACAGCTCTGGTTAACCATCTGCAGAAACGGGGCTCCTCTTCCCTTTTGCCTGTCATTCTATCAGTGGAGGGATTAGCAGGGTTTTGTATTTTTCAAGAAACTCATCTTGTGGGTTTTTAAGTATTTAAGCAGTGAGTTGGGGGATGAGAGTAATCTTGGGGAGACACTCACTCAATCCTCAGAGGGGAACCATCTCCTCTCATTTAGGGAGCACCAGTGGAGTTGACTGATAGCAGCTCGGACCAGAGGCAGCAGCAGAAGCATGGTGGATTTGATTTTTAATGGAAGTAGGAAACGGATTAACCCCAAAAACAGTCTGAATGTTGGTTTGTTTCAGCGTTTCTGCATTTAGATCTGGCAGATAGAGGAGTGGGATTAGGAAGAAGGAATGGTTATTAAATATGAATTAGCCTGGTTGACACCTCATTTTAAAATTCTCAATTTTCACACCAGTTTTGTTCAGAGATGTATTATTAATGGATTTTGTGGCAATGAAGGTATAATTATGACCCCTGATGATTTAAATTTGATTAATTTAACCTCACATTAACGTGCAGCTGTGAGTTAATATTTTTTCTTTTATGTTTTTGTTCTGTCTGAGCAACATGGGGGGAATGAACAAAACTGACTAAATTAACTTCCCAAATCTGCTGTGAGGATGCTGGTATTTCCTCTGTGTTGCGATGCTTTTATAAAACCAAATAATTAATCCAGAACTGATTATCTTAATTTTTGATTGAGGCACATAAAAACAGCTCTATGGCGTGTTAGTCATCAGTCAGGGTGTGAAGTAAAACTATTTAAAATCCGCCAAGCTGCATGTTTTCAAAGGTTTAATCAAAATTTAGATGTGGACTGCTTGTTATTTGTGTTTGTTTCCATCAGTTTAAACCTGTTTCTTTGTTTTTTAAATAAAACTACTAATTTCAGGGCAACATGGATAACACGTCTTAAACAGAGTAACCATTCTTTCATTTTTGTACATGGGAGCTGTTCTAGGATAGTGGTCTTGGCTGCACTCGGCCTAGCCATTAGTCTTGTTGAATGTAAACTTATTTCTCCAGAGGTCATGCAGGAAGTGACCTACAATGATTAGTATGGTTTTCATTTATAACTTTCACAATGAAATATATTAAAAATGTAAACAAATCCAGTTAAAATGATCTAAAAGCTACGCCCAGTGAAACTCCTGTGGTCTTATTTTTCAGTTGGGATCCTATACGCCTCTTTTTGTTCACCATTTTAGCAAAATTGTAAAATGACTTAATTGATATTGTTGTCAAGGACTTTAAAGGAGAGTTTTCAGATTCTGCACTTGTAAGGACTCTGCATGTTTAAAGAAAATTCCTGACATGAGAGAAGATGCTGCTCATCAGCACTAAAGGTTTCCCAGTGTTGTGAGTGTGTTGGATGCAGCAGAAGGTCACCTCTGTGGGCAGAGTGTGTGTGTGCGTTTAAATGCTGATCATGTAAGTTTCATGGAGTCATCATTTTCATTCATCTGACACAAGAACACCCTCGGCTTCTCAAAATCAGCCAACAGCGACGACTCCTCTCCTCCACACACGCTGACGTCTTCTCCTCATCGTGTTGTTAGGCTCACACACAGTATCTCACCTCCTCACAAGTTTTCCACTCTGTGTTTGTCCCCCTTGGCGTCCCGTCTGTGGTCACAATCGGGGTGTAAGCACGCAGCGGCGAACCTACGTGGCGTCGGAGGCGTAAGTCTCGGGCACGCTCACGTCGTCCTGCCATCAGCCATTGCTCCAGCGTGGCCGGATTTGCGTGCTCCCCTCGTCTGTTCAGTAGGTGTGGTTGCCATGGAGATTCACAGTGCCGCTGCTGATGGGAGCGATCGGTCTGCATTGCACACACACACACACACACACACACACACCCACACACACACACTCACATGGGGCTAAAAATAGAGTGCCGGGCTGAGCTGCCTCCCTGTTTGAATATTGATCTTTATCTAATGATGCCTCAGAGGAGAAATGAGTGCTGGACACACGACTGAGTCTGAACATTATTTCTGATCCATTACTTTTTTCTCAAAATTGACCCCTTAAATAAAGACAGGATGTTACACAAACAACTAAACCTTGTCCTTCTATTGTTAAAATCACATACAATAAAATACATCTTCATTCAGCTTTTTGTGATGAATTTAAGCAGCTGTTCAGCATTTAATCATAAAGGTATTAAAACCTTATTTTGACTCAAAATTTTGTGTCATTAAATGTGAAGTTCTGGTTAAAATAAGCAGTTTTTTAAGTTGGACCTGGCTCATCAGACTGATATAATTCCATAAAGTTTTATATCTGCTCCATGAATCAGATCATGCTTATTTATTTATCATCATTATGACAACGAATAAACATTTTATGCTAGAAATACTTGTTTTAACTATTATTTTGGAGTTGATTCTCAAACCTGATCATGTTTTTTATTCCCAGGATTCGAAGAAACAATCTCTTAAAAGACTGATTTCATTAAAACAAAATCAGATTTTAAAAATTTTTGATTGTTTAGATCTCCATCCTGCATGTTTTTCCTCTGCTCACTCCAACAATGTGTGGTGTGAGACGCTCCCAATCACCAGGATGTGTCTAATTGCATCTGCCAAGGTGTGAAAGTGGTCTGTGAAGCTTTAATTACACCTATCTCGCCCACTCTTTCTGCGCGACAGCTGAAATCGTTAAACATGCGGCGGCGGGAAGACGAGGGACCGAACGGGTGGGACGGAGAGTTTGGGAATAAAGAGTGGGAGGTCTGAGTGGGAATTCTTTGTCACCAGCAGGGGATTTTTTAAATTGATGGGCTGCTTATCCCCTCCTGCCGTCCCTTGTGTGTGCGTTTATGCGTAATATGTGAGTAATGAGGCTGAGTTTAAGGAGCTGCAGCAGGTTAATGAAGTGCTGCATTAGGAGTGGTTTGGTAAATTGCTGTCAGGTGGCCTCTGAAGTAAAACGAGCAGACCAGAGAAACCATCCTGCGAGAGAGAGTCAGGTTTTATTTAGCTTTTAAAGCATTGGTAACCATAGCAGCATTGTATCTGTAAAATTAAATTTGTTCTGAATTCAAAAGATTTGAATTTTTTGTTCTTGAAAATACAAGAAAAAAATCCAACCTGAATATAAATTGTAACAATTGATTTTTACTCTGGGTGTATCATCGCCTCATTCAGCCAAATGTTCTCCTTCAGTGTGAACTTCAAAGAGCCGGAGGCGGTGCGAGCGCTGACCTGCACCCTTCTGAAGGAGGACTTCGGTTTGACCATCGACATCCCACTGGAGCGCCTCATTCCCACCGTCCCCCTCCGCCTCAACTACATCCACTGGGTGGAGGACTTGATTGACGGCCAGAAGCAGCTGCGTAGAGGCATCGATATAGGTATCACCACGACCGCCATGTTTGCACACACCTCATCCTGCAGAGTGGAGATCAAATCACAAAGGAGAATGTGGTTTTACGTTTAGTCTAAACTTCAGTGTTTTACTTCCTAACCCTATTAGACCTAATATACATGTACAATACTATGTTTAAAATGAATAACCCTTTCACTTAGTGGTGCAAATCCACTTCTATTCTTTGGTTTGGATGAAATTCCATTTGAGTTTAGCCAAACCTCTCATCAGAAAACCTAATGTGTGAGTGTAACTGCAGGAAGTCTGAGTCCTGCACAAACAGGAACGCTTCATTACTCTCCTAAATAAACACATTTAGAAATCTGTGTGTGCAGTTTACAGGTAGCAAAGGAGATCCCACAGATGGCCACATCTGCGTGCACAGATGATTTATTCATGAGCAGGAATTATTAATTCACGTCGTGTTAAGAATTCACCTGTGAGGATTTACACACAAACCTTGTGTCCTGACTCTTTCAGTTTCACACAACTGATTCTGTTCATGGTGAGGAATCTGCAAGTTGAGCAGTTCTACAACATGTAAAATAAACGTTTATCTAGAGCTGTTCTCATGATTCTAGAGCCAATTTCTGTTTTACTACAGGTTATTTTTAATTCATGGGGCGGCTGTGGCTCAGGAGGAAAGACAGGTTGTCTATTGATCGGGAGACTAGGGTTCAGGCCCTAGCAGGCCACGTATCAAGGTATGCTCGGGCAAGATACTGAACCTTTAATTGCCTCCTGAGCGCCGTCAGACAGCTGCCCTCTGCTCCTCAGGGATGGGCCAAGTGCAGAGATCAAATTCCACTACGTTGTAGTTTGGTATGTAGCCACAAAACAATTCCCCTTTCCTAATAGTAGTCCAGAAAATAGCTTTGTAATATTTTTCAATTATATTCTTTTAAAATGTGATCTCTTGTGCTTTATTTATTCAATTTTAGTTCTTGTCAGGACGCTATTCCAGAAAGTAACTCATTCATTTCAGTCCAGTTCTATTCAGTCAGTAAGTTTGGAGAAAAAAAAAGTTTTTAAATGCAGCTAAAACAAGTTTGTTTATTTTTTTAATAGTTAAGTTTAGTAAATAATATCTTTACAAATAATATTTTAGCTGCTCATGTTAAACTTTTTATGATTTTTAGATTTGAGAGATTCACACAACATCAGTTGATGTCAGACATCAGATGAGCTCTGTCATTCCCAGTTCTCCCAGCCCACGCATCTCTGCTCATGTCCATTCTGTCATTCAGAGGAACAAAACACTTTGTGACGTCCCTGCAGATATGTCTCTGTGTCTCTGTGTGTGTGTGTGTGTGTGTGTGTGTGTGTGTGTGTGTGTGTGTGTGTGTGTGTGTGTGTGTGTGTGTGTGTGTGTGTGTGTGTGTGTGGGGGTCCTGTAGTACTCCGGGTCACTGATTGGTGACCCGGAAGCTTTTTGAAAAGCAGAATGAATCTGTCTTCTCCCTGATGGATCACCTCTGCCGGTCCTTTCAGTGACATGTTCTATCTTAGCCTGAGTCTGCAGCTCGTTGGATCTGAATAATTTAATTATCACTGACGTTTATTTGTTCTTTAGCCTGAGATATTTAGGAACACATCACATCCTGGTTTTTTTGTTATGTTAAACATCGTTTCCGTATCATTCACTGACAGCCTCGATCAATCTTTGTAGTGATTCATACATCAGTGTCACACAGAGATGTGCACTTGTTTCCTGTTCCCTCAGGCACTGGAGCATCTTGTATCTATCCTTTACTGGGAGCCACTATGAACGGCTGGTACTTCCTCGCTACAGAGGTGGATGACATCTGCTTCGATTACGCTAAGAAGAACGTGGAGCAGAACAACATGTCTGACCTGATTAAAGGTGTGTTTTAGTTTTTGATTACTCTATAGAACACACAACCACTTGTTACAATAGATATAAATTCAATATGCATGTAATAATAAAGTTTCCTAAAAACGTTAAGGAGAAAGCAGGAATTAACTGTAAAAATCAGCTCACAAATCCTGAATCTCATTATTTTTGCTTTTTTTGTCCAGTCGTAAAGGTGCCACAGAAGACATTGCTGATGGACGCCTTGAAAGAAGAAACAGAAATAGTGTACGACTTCTGCATGTGCAACCCTCCTTTCTTTGCCAACCAGCTGGAAGCGAAGGTAAACGCTTAGCTTGAAGGTTTCAGCTCTGCAGGTAGGGCCTTTGGGTAAATTCAGCTCATGTTTGAAAGCCAGAGCAGCTCTGACATGAAGCACTATTTGTTTACGTGATGTTAATAGGTCTCTAATAGGATTTGCTCCTAATCTCTGTCTGTCTTGTTGCTCTCTCCAGGGGGTGAACTCCAGGAACTCACGGCGACCTCCTCCCAGCTCGGTGAACACAGGCGGCGTGACTGAGATCATGGCGGAGGGAGGTGAGCTGGAGTTTGTCAAGAGAATCATTCATGACAGCCTGCAGCTGAAGACGCGTCTCAGGTGAGTGGGCAGGTACTTTTTGATGTAGTCCATGTTCAGGCGTGTTTATTTCTTTTTTAAAATACATCTAAACTTCAGACCTGCACATTGTGCTCTGTAGTTGTGATGGATTCAGAGAGGTTAGGAGAGGTGTAAATGGTCGCTGAGTGTTTCGATGAAGAGCAGAGTTGAAGAGGTGAAATGGGCAGATGGATTGCTGCACACTGATGGAGTTGTCACCCTCAGTTGTTGTAATGATTCTGGCACACACCCATCCTGCGCTGCATCCGGGAGTCCGCGGGGAGCAGCTGTGTTTGGGCTGATGGGTGAGGAGTGTCACTTCATCCCCCCTCCCCATTAGCAGGGCTGTCACCAGGGCAGCAGAGTGAGACCCAGGCAGAGTGGAGCTATTAAAACAGATTAGACGTGCCACACCTGCTTGGCCTCTTACAGGGCGGTGTGTGTGTGTGTGTTGTGCTGATGTTAACACCTGCCTGCTCTGATGTGTCTGTGTTGCATTCGTGCAGCGAGGAGACAGTCGGAGTGAATCCAGATTTATTAAACAACTCCAACGCTCTAGACAAACCAACCAGAGCCGGCTGTCACTCCCCAAAGCATGCTGGGACACCAGAGCTACCAGGTGTCCATGGAAACCGTGCCAGCCCTTAACATTTGGTCCAATGAGACACCCCATCACCCCAATCTACTCCTCCTCCTCCTCCTCCTCCTTTTCACCAAAAGACTAATTAGCATCAGACAGGAGCTGAAAACTACAGTTAGCACTGATGCGATGCTCCTTTCTCATGAAGTTATTGATATGAAAGTGATTATTTCTTGCATTGAGACTTTAATTACGTGTGCTTTAGAAGTGTGAAGAGGGAAGACTGAAAGCTGCTGCAGCTGCACCCTTTGATTCTTTAAAGAGCGGTTGGTGGATCAGAGTCAGATCAGGGTGTTCCTCCTCCCCACTGTGAGGAAAAGTGGCCAACATCTGTGAATATTAGAGATGATCAATCTTTTATTATGTCAGCTGAAGCTTGGCATCCCCCACCATCACTTCCCTCGTGCACGCACACACACACACACACACACACACACACACACACACACACACACACACACACACACACAGAGTTACCTACAGTACTATAGTTCTATGGTCTATCAGACTCAGTCCTCGAGGGCCAGTATCCAGCATGTTTTTGTGTTTTCCTTGTTCCAACACACCTGATTCAATGGTTGAATCACACGTTCTGCACGTCATCAAGCTCTGCAAAAGTCCTTTACTCGCCCACTGACTGAAATCAGGTGTGTTGAAGCAGAGAAACCTCCAGGATCAGGATTGGACACCACTGTTTTAAATGTTTCTTTGTTTCAACACACCTGATTTGAATTCATGAATAATCAGCAGGCAGGCTTCTGCAAAACTTAAGACATGCTGAAAATGTAATTCAACCATCGATTAAGAATTTTTAGAGCAGCTCAAACATGCAGGATTATGACTGGAGATGCATTGGTTCTGGTCTATGGGGGCCAAACTTGTACGCTCTGACCTGCCAATACCAACTGTAGCTGTTTCTGATTTATCTAAAAAACCAAAGTGTAAATAACAGAATACAGTTGTAAAATATTTAGGTTAACTTTAAAAATACTATTCCGAGTGTAAAAACTTCCACATGGAAGGTTTTTCCTATTACTGCATGACAATGACACATTCAAAAATAGAAAAATGATCAATCGGATTTTTTAGTTTTAGATCGGCCGAACACTGAAGTAACCAGTCACACTTTGTTGTGTTGTTAATTTCATAAATGACACCCAGAATGTTTTATTTCTCTTTTTGTCCCATTTATTGTATGTTGGATTGTATGATGTGGTGTTTTCTTGTCATCTATTTGGCTGCTTATGCTGCTCAAAGAGCTGTTTATTTGGTCCAGCATTTATTAAGAGATTTTTCAAGTTGCCCTGACTCGCCCTCGAACCGTCCCAGATGTTTGTGTTTGAACTGTGATGTGATGATAAGCTGTGTGGTGTCTCTTCTCTTAGCCTGGAGGATGCAGCGTAACCCACCTTGCCTCCAGACTCCCTCATGTTTTTATCTTTCCTCCATCTACCCCAGCTGGACTCTGCTGCTCATTGATCAAGATTGACCTCATGCCTTTATTGCGCAGCAGAGATTATTGATCAGGCCTCCACCTCAGGGCGACTTTAAAACCCTTGTTTTTTTCTTTTCTTGCGCTGCAGGACGGTGCACACCGGATGTTTTCCTGCATCTCTTGTTTTCTCTTTGCCTTTGTGTTGCTCCCTAAAGCCTACCCCCTGCTTCTTTTGATCTCTGCTTTGTAGTTGGGGTCATGAGCTGCTAACACCGTCTCACACAAACAGCTGGTTGATGTGGGTTTTTCTTTCTGCAGGTGGTACAGTTGCATGTTGGGGAAGAAATGTAGCCTGGCACCCTTGAAAGAGGAGCTGAGGAAGCAAGGGGTAAGTTTCTACTGAGGGACAGAGCAACGACAAATAGATGCACAAACTACGGTCGGTCTCAGAGCAGACCCAGATTCTAACATCCATTTGTTCATATCAGTGCAGAAATTAAAAACAGCTGGTCCTCTATACTCTGATGTGAACAGGAGATCAGTAGAGTAAAGCAGTCTGACATATGAGCCATGAATGTTTCTGTTTAATAAAAAGGAAGACGCCCCAGCTAACACACACTGCCTCCACTCGACTCTCCTCCAGAGATGGAGGCTGCTGTCGCTGCTCATCAGTGTGAGTGCAGCTCTGGCGAACATCCAGGAAGAGACCTATGCCTTGTTTTAGTCTGAGTGTAAAAAAGAAACCTTATTTAGTTAATGTACTAAAGCTTTTATCACCCATTACTCAATTCACTCCTCACTGTTTTATCTGGTTTATTTGTTTTTAAAATTAGCAAACGAGACTCTAGTTCTTTATCTAAAGCAGCTTTTTAAACTCAAGAGAACAAGTTTTTTTTTCTATTTTTAGATGGATTTTGGTGCCTCTTGTCCTAAAAAGCTGATGAGATGGCAGTCAATCTGAATAGAAATATTTAGAACAGGTCTGCAGAACTTTAATAGATCCCTGGTGCTGTTTTCTGGATTTATTTCTAAGTGATTCATCTCATTTGAATCAGAGGCATCATAGTGATGATCAGACATGAAAACATTTCTAAAGCACATTTTTTCATTGAGTCACTCAATATAAAACATTTCTCTGCTTATCTTATCAGCTGATTCATTTGATTTGAATTGTTAGAAGAAGATTTTCAGAGATTCTTAAAGCTTTTTGTTTATTCTATGACATTATTTTTCTTAATTGTAGTTCAGAGAAGCTTATTTGCTGTGATTTAAATCTTTGTATAGATCATTAAACTAGATTTAGATAAAGGAAACCAACATGACTCTATCTTAAATCACAAGCTGAGATACTTGAATCATTATATTTATTGGTAGTCATTATTTGTGATCTAGTCTCACAGTGTTTACCTGTACATTTTGTTGTAGTTAATTGGAAAATTTGTTTGAATCTGTAAAACCAGACATAATTACCCATGAGCCTTTCCTCAGGTATATTGTTTATCTGTTTAATATTATTATCATTTACAGCTTAAATTGTTGAGCTTACTAATACTAAAGTTCTATTTAGTTTGCTGTTAGGGTTTGTGATTATTTTTTCTTATTCGTCTCACTCAGGTGCCTAAGGTGACCCACACTGAGTTCTGCCAGGGACGGACCATGAGGTGGGCGCTGGCCTGGAGTTTCTATGACGACGTGATTGTTCCAGTAAGTGTCCACCTTATTTCAGCTTATTCATTTAGAATCAGATGGTCAGTGGCTACTATACAAAGTAAACAAGTTCAATGTATTTTATTTTAGGATAGCCCACATTCAGTAAAGATATACCATGTTTAGGTTGATGGCTCTTTGGAAATCACCTCGTTGGTGCTATATTACTGTTTTGTCAAAAATATATTTTTGTAATATTTGGTATTTTTCTTAAATTCAACCAAAGAAATGGGAACAAATTGTGTTTTTATGACAGACTGCTGTAACAAAATGCCTAAAGATTCCATTTAAATTTATTCTAAAACATATTGACAGAACTCTGGTCCATCCCTGAGTTTAGGATCATTTTTATGATTCAGAGATCCAAGTTAAATGACTTAATAAAAGCTTCTTCCTCTAAAGAGGTTCAAAAACACAAGAAAAGCTTCTAAGTGAGAGTGAAACGGATAATATGGAATTTAAAATATATAAGAAATTTTATTTTTAAAATAAAAACCATTTTTAATCTTCACCAGAACTCTGGCAGGTGCATTTTGGATCAGCTGGAGACTTTTTAAGAGCATTAAAAAAAAAAAATCTACATTATTAAAAATTACAGTAGTATCACCCTGAAGTTGCAAATGTTTTGAGTAATTTCTTAGCATCACTTTGAGATGGGTTCTTTTTAATTTTTCAAATTTTCATAAGTGAAGAGTTTCTAAAAACGTACTTTAAGGGGACATTTAGGACACTTCCAGTTGAAAAATACCACCAAGTTTCCTCCCTGTATTACTACAGGCCAAAGTTATTTTGTCATGAGTAAATAAATGTGATTCTAAAATGTTTATGTTAAAAAGCAGCACATTGTCATGTCAGACTTTAGAAGCAGACATTAGAAGTCTAGGGCTGGGCACCGAAACACGGTACTAGACCGGTACCGACCGAAAGACGTCGGCAGGTACTGGTACCGAAAAAAACAGTACTTTTACTATGAAATCCCCTGTAAATGACCCTCTTCATTTCACCACCGGCGCTGCTGCACGGGTGGAGACACAGGTAAGACACGAAGGAACAGAGAGAGCCCCTCCCCTCCCTTTCAAAATAGTTAGCGTAGTGAGTTTTGGGTTAAAAATTTCGAAAAACTCCAAAGTTTGGCTGCATTTTAGAAAGGTGAATGGGAACACAGCAAAATGCAACATATGCAATGAGATTTGTGCCACGAAAAACAGGAATTCCAGCAATTAGTCGCATATGGAATTAACTTGCGAGATGCAGCGCTGTGTTAAGTCCGACTCCGAGCTTCCAGCTTCTGCTGTATCCGGAGGTGTGTGAGGGAAGAGACAGTGACATCACAGAAAATTCCCGAGGTAAGCAATAAATACCGATAATAATCGTGCAAAAACTATGGTTTGTAAATGTTTTTATTTTAAAAAACGTTTAACACTTATTATTACTTGTTATTTTATCTCAGAATTATACATATAAGTACCGAAAAAAGTACCGGTATCGAAAACTAGGTATCGTTAAAGTAGTAGTATCGAAAAATATTTAGCAGTGCCCAGCCCTATAGAAGTCCTACAGGTCTTAATGCCTTTGTGTCCTGAGTTTTATTTAGAAACGCACATCTGTATCTAGCCTGGTCGTCGTCTCAACACTTCTTCAGTAATGCACCACATCTGTCCTGCTCCACCCTCTCAGATCCTCGCCTCCACCCCAAACCCTGCTCCATTATGTGCACTTTACTCCTCTCCTCTAGGGACATGTTTATGGGATTTCTACCATGTTGTAGCCAGGCAACAGTTGCCAGGGCACTGACTTGTCTGGACAGAAAGATAGTCAGAGATAAATAAAAATAAGTGTTAGCAAAGAGTGAGGAGAAAATATGAAGCTTCAGTGTTGGGCTGAATCAGAGAGTTAGGTGGAGGAGATGATGGCGGTTTGCTGGAGTCCTTTCTGCTTTGGCCTTTAAAGCAGCTGAGCAGAATGATTGGCCTACATTTCTTCCTCTCCCTCCTCCTCCTCCTCCTCCTCCTCCACAGTCACATAGAACCACCATGAATCACACTCGGGAGCGGCTAGCCATCATTAGCAGCCCGACCCCCCAGCATGCATGTTTACTATGTGGTGTAAATGGTTACATGATGGAAGTTTCTGCACATCTGAATCTTTGCATGGTTCACTTCCTAATTCTTCCTGCGTGTATCTGTAGTCACTTCTGTGCTCATTCATGTTACACACAGACTGTAACATATGTGACAGCTGTGACCCACTTAACCACCTTAATACCACTCCAGTTTCTGTTGCTACCTACTGTATTAGTACACCAGTGAAAACATCTGGAGGCAATAGTTTTAACTGAATTCCATCTAGAAGAAAGATTTTTCTAGATTATCTTTTTCAAGTTAGTCATCTCTGGCTGTGTAATTAAATGAATATGCCTTTTGATTTAATCTACAAACAATCACAAAAACAAAACTATAAGATATTTTGTTACAATCTGCTTAAGCATGCACTTATTTAGTCTTGCCTTTTAAACGATGCACGTTTCCTCCCCTTCAGAAGGCTAAACTCATGCAACTTTTGGTGTTTCAAAAACTTAGCACAAGGCAAAGGTGACAGAAAGACGACAGAACATGCCTACAACACATGACATGCGTCAAATTATCTGCCTCCATCATTTCAAATTTTGATTCTCACACCCTCTCTGGTGTGGGATTCAGGATTTTTTAATGTTCATGGAAAAATGCAATTGTTAGACTACAGTGATTAAAGTATGATAAAATAAACTTTAGTCATTTATACTCTCATAAGTTTTGATCACCCAAACACTCAACTCTGCCACCTGCTGATATAAATTGGTCTATGCACTCTTCTTAACATGTGAACTCGGGATAATTGTTATGAAAAATAGTGATTTTATTGACCTAAACTTTTCTCTTCTATAATCAAGCAGCCATATGCAGCACTAGTAGCCAAGCACATAACTTTCAAGCACCTATCTCATTACACCAGTCCTGATTGGCTGGTGATCATATCTGTGTCACTAACCCATTAAATAGCTTGTGTTATGACACTTACCGGTATTATTCAAAATAAGCACATCTTCTCACTCCCAGTAAGAGGGGTTGTTGGTGACACATCTCACTCATTTTACACTGAAAACCAGGATTAACCTCAGTAACTTAAAAGTTCTCATTCCTAGCATTTGTTTTGATGTTTTGCTAGAGGATATGGAGACTCCCGTATTGCCAGGCAGCTTAATTCCATCAACCACCAAAACTCAAGGAGTGACATTCTGCCCCAGTACAGGCTCAGGGCCCAGCACAGTCCAGGCCACACTCGAAGCAGAGACATCCAACATAAAAAAAAAAGAGCAAAAGCAAGCAGTGAAGACCAGTGCACCACCAAACAAATGTCCTGAATGTGGATCTCTTTTAAAAGGGCCCAAGACCAAAGTGGCATGGGGACCCACAGGGGCCGCCTACTGAAATCTTATGCCAATTTAAGGAAATTTGAATTACAATTCTCCAGAGCAAGAGGATCAGATATTCAATTAGCTAATATTGACCTATTGCTTTCTTCACAAATGATCAGAATTTAACTGATCAGATTTTTTTTACATATAAATTCACTTCTTAAAAGTTTTTCATGAGTAAAACTAGTTTTTCTGTCTCTATACTCTTCATTTTGATTTGATGTCTTTATTCTTCACTATATGAGTTTATATTTATTAAATATCATAGGTCCTCTTCCTTGATGGTGTCATGGAGAAATGACAACAATGATCATTTTTCTTCTTTCTTCAGTGTTTAACAGTCAAATTCTCCCCCCACCTGTAGACTGTGACAGTTTGATAGTAAAACACTTCTGATGTGGCTGAACTACCAAATCAAGCTGCTAAAAACCTAATTGTATTAGTTTCCATTGTGCTTGTCCAGGTTTAACAGTAACACCAGCTATGTGGCTGTTTTGTTGTAAGAAGAAAAGATGCAGAGGTACTGGATTGAAAACATTGTGTCTAAATCTACTGAATACAGACAAAAGAGGTAGAGGCCCAGACAACTGAGGCAGAGAGAATAAAGAGGGTTTTATCTCAGCCTGAAGGCTCACCGTTGCTCATACAGACCTATGGCTGGAGGTCGGATCAGAAAAGTCCACGTAGACGTTTGGGACTTAAGGGTAAACAGAAATGGGGGTTGGGGAGAATCAGAATATGATTTGTGGTATTTGCTTGGAGGTGAAATCTGCAGCATTGTGTCTCCCCAGAAAGAATAGCCTTTTTTGGACTTTAGGGTTTTCAAAGTGTCTAATTTTTAACAATTGGGTCATGTTTTTCATGCCAGATCGTCCTCTTCTCACCGTTCGAGTGCGTGCTGTGAGGTGAAAGTGGGTGAAAGGGATGAATAATAGAGTGGAGAGCAGCAGAGTTAATGGAGGATGTGATTCAGAGATGCTTGCATGTAGAGCTGCACGTGTGGGCTCCACACTGTTTGATTTGAAGTATGATGTGTATTTGTATACCTTTGTATCAGTTAAAGAATATGTGTCAAGGCTGTGAGGTACAGGTTCAGCTTGGTGGATTTTATTGATTTATTTTCCTTGTGCAACGAGAGGCGAAGCTGACAAAGTGGAGGGAACCGGGTGGGACAAACAATACTAGATAACAGGAGCTCTAACATGCAGCCAGAGGAGATTGTGTCCACTGTTAGCACAGTATTAGAAGTGTCCATCACCTTCTAGTCTACACAGATTATTTTTGTTCATTTACAAAGATGTCTAGTTAAACAAAAATTATATTTTTTATTTCCTGTGTAAAAAAATTAGAACAGTAATTGAAACTTGAGAGATCAGTGCCTCAGTGTGAAGGTCGTGGTCCGCTCTACCTCTTCTGTTTATAGGTCAGTCGGCCATCCTGTCGCCCCGTTGCTGCTACTGCAACCCCCCACCCCCGCAGGGGGGAAAAAAAGAAAAAAAAACACACAAACACACAGGGAGAGAGGCTGACTGCAGTGACTCATGAGTGGGTGCAGCGTTAAATGCTGCAGAGCATCTCCATTCAAATACGGCTGGACGAGGACCTCCACCTTCATTACATTAGAGGGAATGAGACAAAAGAAGCTGTTTGATTTACCTCACACTGCTACAGCCAGCGCTCTCTCATGATGGGAAACAAGTGTCCATCCTGTTCATTTTAGTATAGGATACAAGTATTTATTCCCCCGAGAGTCATCTACTAATACTAAACCTTTTAAATTTGATACCACCTTAAAAGTAAAATGACAAAAGAATACAATTGAAAACATTCACCAGCAGATTTCTGTTTTTAGCTGGTGTTCAGCCAATCAGCTGGTTTAATAAACATGTTTCCTCCTAAGTTGCAGAACATGAATGTTACAATTTTTGTCAGAAATGTCTAAATTAGCCATGAAGGTGTGACACAGCTTGCATTGAAAACACACTGCCCTCTGCTGGCGGCTTGTTGTTTCTTTCAGATCAATCAGTTTCTAGTCTCTTAACTGAAGCTTGTCTAAAACAACGTACTGTAAAACCTGTCGTAATCAGATTTCATTGACCTAAAAATTTCACAATAAAACCTGGAGACAGTTTAGAATAAAATAAATCTGAGAAATTAAAGATATTCTGCAGTTTGTTTTATGAGATTATGAGTTTAGACACGGCCTTAAAGCATGGACATTTACTGAATTTTCTCTTAGTGTTTCCAGGTCTGGATAAATATGGAAAAAACTAAAAAAAATGTATGTTTTTAGACCGTCTTCCATTCTTCATTTTGCTTAAGATGAGAAATCGATTTTTTAAAAGAATTTTATTGCATGATCTCATTGATTTTTATATAAAAGATGGACACAGTTACCATGATGTCACCTTTAGGTTCATTTACCACATTAACCCTGCAGTTTAGCTCTGTGTGTGTCCGTTACTAAGAACACACTCAAACACTTCCCTAACACTAACCCTAACACTTATAGTAACAGGATGGAGTATAGGTAGAGGTTTTTCATGGTATCTGGAGCAAATAGGCCTGACCTCTATATAGCCTGGTTTAATGTCAATTTAAAAAGTGGAAATATTGGTACAAAGATGTTAGAAATGGTCAAAAAGAGCAGAGAAATGTGAATCTGGAGAAATGAAGAACTTTTAAACAAGTAGCGTTGGAACCCTGGTGAAAACTATATATAATGACCTGGTAATAAATATAGGGATCATAAAACCACAGGGATATTAAGACACAAGATCAAAAACAGCCTTCTTGATTTACCTTCTGGTCCTTTCTGGTGCTGCTTTTGGACACAGAAGAGCAGTTAATAATACCCAGTGCAGATTGGTTACCTCTCCCTGACTCTGTTTTTTTCCACAGTCTCCTCCCAATAAGAAGTGTAAAGTGGAGAAGGCCCAGAAACCGCTGTCCTTCACGCTTCCAGAGGCGGGACTGAAGGAGTTGCAGGTCAAGGCCTCAGCTGCAGGCTGCAGGAGCAGCAGCTCAGTGGACAGCATCACTGCTCTGATAGAGAAAACCCTCACTGAGCTCAGGGTGAGCTCTACGTCGCCACAGATCAGTCTTATGTATGTTGTTGTGCTCCAACGTCAAGAGGTTTCTCTGTATTTATTATCAGGAGATGTTAAACTAAACTCTTCATATCAGCACCTTCAGATTTAGTTTGGAAACAGCATTCTTCATCCAGACATTTTAAATTTAATACCAATAATAAGAAAAAAGGAGAAAAAAAACAAAACTAATTATAACAATGACAAAAAATATGAGCAAAATTGTGTTTTTCAATTTATAAGAAAAAAAATCTGTGTTACTTAAAATAGTTAAAACTTCATAAACGTACAGTGGTGTGAAGAAGTATTTGTCTTTTCCTGATTTCCTTTTTTTCCTGCTTGTTACACTAAAACGCTTTAGATCAGCAAACAAGCTTCAATGTCAGACAAAGATAACATGAATAAATATAAAATGCTGTTTTCTGATGATGATTTCATTTATTATAGGAAAAAACTATCCAAATCAATTTGGCCCAATGTGAAAAAATAATTGCCCGTTTTGGTAAATCAGAAAGTAACTGATTAATAACTTTGTTTGGAAAGCTAAATTCAGTTCTACTAGCCACACCCAAGCCTGATTACTGCCAAACCTGTAGAATAAAGAAATCCCTTCAATAGAACCTGTCCAACAACATAAAGTAGGCTAAAAGATCTCAAAAAGCAACACGTCCCGTTTTAAATAAATTCAACATTAATTTGATGCTTTCACATCTGGGTCGTCTCGGTCTGGCCCTGGTAGGGTCAGCCCGGCCCTGCACGGCCAGGTTGTGTTCACAAAACCTTCTCAGGAACACAGAAGTGACCAAGCACCGCGCCGTCCAGTTTGTGCTGGATTCGTTCCTCTGTCAGCAAGCACAGGAAGGTTTTAACCTCCCCATTGCTCCATGGCATATTCCTTAGAGAATTAGTCTGAAAACACACATTCCATGGTTCAAGTCACTTGGAAAAACACTAGGAATGGATGATAATTTGTTCAGTTTGTCACTATTCTGTGACATCACTTCACACACACCGCCAGGCCAACAGAGGCGTGCGTTGTAGGTAGGTGTGAGACTTCAGCCAGCCGATCAGTCTGCAGTGGGTGTGTTGGGTCAGCTCAGCCTCAATCGGACTGCCGAGGAGTAGGTCCGAAAAAAATAAATAGTCTGCTCGGCCCGGGAAATACACGTGACCTAGATGTGAAAACAATTACCCTATCTGGGCCAGACTGAGCCGACCTAGATGTGAAAGCACCATAAGTT
This sequence comes from Callopanchax toddi, assembly GCA_006937965.1. NCBI lineage: Eukaryota > Metazoa > Chordata > Actinopteri > Cyprinodontiformes > Nothobranchiidae > Callopanchax > Callopanchax toddi. The sequence goes on along the minus strand of SSNR01000070.1, from coordinate 1,989,651 downwards.
AAAGTTGAGGTCGGAGGTCATGATTCCGCAATAAAAAAGAGGCCGGACGAAACATCTTGAGGGTTGATTCCAACGACTTTTGGAAAAATATTCGGTTAACTAATGAGGCAAAAGCGGAACTTTCTGGAAGGTGTGCGTCAGGTGCTGCTTTGCTGCTTCAGGACCTGGACAACTAGCTGTAACTGATGGAACCGTGAATTCTGCTGTCTACCAGAAAATCCTGAAGGAGAATATCTGACCTTTGACCTTAAACAGGCCGTTCATGCAGGGAAACCCTCCAATGTGGCTGAATGTACTGAAGAGTGGGACAGTGACGTGAGGAACTCATCACTAGTTATTACAAACACTTGACTGTAGTTGTTGCCACCAGGAGTGTTACAACCAGTTATCTGCATTAAGAAATGTGACAAACATCAAAACAGAAATCAGGAAAGGGCAAACTTTTTCACACCACTGTAGAAAGACAATAAAGGAAAATAAACTGCATTGTATTGTTGAGTAGTTCTTAAATCGTCTAGTCTGTAAATGGTTGCAAAATTCTGCTGACAGCTGCAGCTCAGTGGTAAAGTTGGTTTGTGTTGCTTTAGAAGGCTGATAAAACATCTCATGTTCTGTATATGTTTTCAGCGTTCTGTTTGTTTTGTAAAATGAACTGATGCTCCTCAGTTTGCAGACTGGTATGCTGAGACTTCTCCAGTTTGGGTCTAATGGTTTTGTGTGGTTTTCTCCAGGTGCTGCACAAACCTATTCCTTGCATAAAGCAACAGAGGAGTCTCTTTCTGACAGCTGTGGAGAACACCTGGATCCATGGGCGACAGAAGAGACGAGAACAGAACCGTCAGCTGCGAGAGCTTCCCAGAGCTCCTCACTGTGCTGGAACCAGCTCTCAAACCAGTGTGACCACAGCTGCTCCAGGAACAGCCACTTCCTCCCAAAGCCAGCCCATCTCCACGGCACACAGCAGCAGCCAAGACGATACTGACAAGAGCCCCATTTCTTCAACGGAGTTGACTAAAGAAGAAACAAAAAACACAACTGGAGAACAAGAAGATGTTTCAGAAATCGCAACAAGTGAGGATGTGGACATGGAGTCCTCCAGCTGCACAGAACCAAACCTGAAGGAAAGCGTTGCTGCTGCAGGTGAAACCCCCTCCGTACAGCCCCAGATCCGAGGTCCCGTCGAACACTTCCTGTTCAAGTGTGTGCTGAATGTGATTCCAGAGGAGGGAGATGTGCTGATTGAGATGCACTGGGTCGAGGGTCAGAACAAAGACCTGATGAATCAGCTGCGCACTTATCTGAAGAACTCACTTTTAAAATCTGTGGCAAAAGTTTAATGTTCATAAAAGGAGACATGTTTTAAAATGGTTTGTTCAAATAGAACTGATTTTGAAGAGCCTTGTTTTTTTACTTGAAAGTTACAAGTTTATACTAGTATTAATATAACATCTGGTGTTTATGCTTGTAAATTTACCTTTTATGGTATTATACATGTACAATTGAGTATTTGCGCTCAAAATGATGCAAACATTTGTAATAAATGTAGTATTTCATATATTTACTTGAAACCTTTGAATGTTCAGAAGAGGGCGTGAATGTTGACCTATTTGTAGATGAAGTCAAACTTAATCAGATATTTTTTGAGTTTTTCTGCCTCTTATTTGAGCGCTCTGGGTCACAGGAGCAACAGCATAAGCAGATACCCAGACCACCTCCAGCTTGTCCAGTGGTTTTCCAAGATGCTCCCAGATGTTAGATCTCCATCAGGTCCTGGGTCTGCTCAGTGGTCTCTTTCTAGTGGGACATGTTGGAAACGCCTTCTTTGAAAGGCATCCAGATATCCAAACCCTCAACTTTCTCTTTTTGGAGGAGCAGCAACATTCTGAGCTCCTCCCAAAGAGCCAACATCCTCAGCTTATCCCCAAACAGGAGTTCAACAATTCTACAGAGGAAGCTCTTTTCAGCAACCTCCATCATCACTCAAAGCTCATGACAAAAGGTGAGTGCTGGAGCACAGATCAGTTGGTCACATGAAATGTAGTTTATTCAAACTATACCTGGCCAAACCCCAGGGGTAAACGCCCGGTCACAAGGGGCTCACTACTAGCTGCTCCCCCAGGCTTGGCTCTAGGGTGGGGTCCTGGAATCACTAACCTGGGTCTCATTCTAATGCATCTTTATTATTATATTTTTTAATGGTATTTGTTGCCACTTCCAGTCACTGAATATCTAAAAAATCTACATCTGTGCTTGGAGTTCCTGTGCAATTCTCAGGTGCAGCGTAACCTCAAGTCATTCTGACATTTCACCAGCAAAATCACAGATCTTCACTCTGAATGGTGGGGATCTATGTTTATGTTTCCAAAGCAACATACAATATTAACCCATCTATGGCTGATGAACACAACGTTGCTGGGATCAGTTCCTGTAGGAGCTACACCAACTTTCCTAAACCTGCTCTGAGCCACCATGTTTGGTAATAACTCAGATCACAAACACATGCAGTAGCTCCAAATTTCTTCTTAGTAAGAAGTCATGGTTGCTCATATCCCACATTTTAAAAGCAAAGCAAGACCTGCCTTCATAAAGAGAATGATCAGTTAACTTGATCAGGATCTTCTCATCAGTGTCGAGCTTCCTGAAACAATTTAATGCCACAGATTCTCTTTTCGTTTCCTTGGAAAACCTTTGTCTTAACTTTTGATGCCGTTATCTCCTCCGTTCTGTATAAGATGCACTTGAGAATTTTTCCATACCTGTAATGGCTCAGTGCAGCAAACCCCTGATTTGAAGGTGGTCAGAAGGCATTTATTTAGTTATAACGTTGTTTTTGGTAGAATCTTGGCCATTTGACGCTCTTTCTAAAAGTGTTTTATGTGTAGAGTTTTCATCTTTGCTGAATTTCCCCACAAGAGTCTGATGGATCCTCCTGTTGAACGTGTTTGACAGCAGTTTCCTTTTCAGATTCCTCATCAGTATTGATTCATTCATCTGAATTGATAGGGTTATTTGCTTTTATGTTAGAAAACATTTTTCAGGGGTTCAGGTTAAAGTCAAATTGTGTTGAAAAGACTGCAGATAACTCTTGTGATTTTGAAGTTTTTTCACAGAAAAAACAGTTTACAGAGATGGGTAGATTAATCAAAAACTAATGTTTTTTTTAAACATATTTATGCAATAATTAAAATAATTGTTGAATGATTTGTTTTTCTTAGTTAATGTGAACTATTCTCACTTCTGCAGGGTAAGAGTGGAGCTCACATGTTCAGTTAGTTTTTAAGTTCATTTTTTAAAATCATTCAGAAGTTTGTCTTCATGTTCTGTCACTTTTAAACATATCCACTAGAGGGCAGTATAACAGTCTTAGCTTGTTTCTACTCTCAAAAGTTGGACTTCTAAATGAAAACATCTTAAACATTTTGTTAAAAATAGTTTTTTCAGGTTCAGTTAGAAAAAGTGAATATAGTGAGTCATCAGGCAACACCTGGGAAAAAAACTTAAAGATAGTTTTGGCCTCCTGCAGTTTTCACTATCTAAAAACAATGTTATGCTTTATTACATGGATACTGACACTAACCCTAACACTTTAAAACAAAATTCTTAACATTAATAATATGATGTTTTCAGTCTGAATTCCTACACTGCTGTGAAACAAGACAGTAGAAAAACAAACTATTGAAAGGCTCTGTTATACTGCCCTCTAGTGGGACACGTTTAAAGTGACGAATGGAGAAAAGTGTGATTGTCAATTAAACCCAAATATATAATAAGATGCGTATCAAAACCAACTATGGACATGTGAGTACCGCTCAGGTAGTCTGTCAGTTTCAGACGACAGTACAGTAGTCTGGTCTGTTCTTTCACTAAAGTAAAAAATAAATAAACGGAAGGATTCAGGAGTGAGTGACAAGAACACAGTCTACAGAGAAAAAAGAAAGAAATGCATCATTCAGTAAATTTAATCTATTCAGTTAAATTATCATTTTAACTACTACATTTTTGAATTTGAGATGAGTTTAGTCTTTGTGATTTTTGTTTTCTGAACCCAATCTGACATCAGAATGGTCAAGGTTAGCTGTGTGTCCAGTGTGTCTCTAACGGTGTCCTGAGCTTCACCAGATGACCTCGCCAGCAAGATGATATCACTGCTGCTCGTCGCCATGCCGACTGCTGTCGACTCTTCTGCTGATCTGAGTCGCAAAACAGCAAAAACTATGTACGGAGCACTGTATATACACATGCTTTCACACTACCTGTGTTTCAAGGCAACATTTTATTTAAATTTCCCTGCTCCTGTTGAAATGTGAACTGTTCTTAGTTGTTTAGTGAAATACATTTCTAAGATCTGACTAGGTTCAGAATACTTCACAAGAATTAAATTATTACCTATACCAGGGGTGGGGAACCTTTTCTTCCTATAGGGGTCAAATTTTTTATAAAGTTCTCAGAGGGCCACAAAAAAAAACAAAAAAACAATGGTGTTCAATTTTTTTCAAGAAACCGGGCAAAACCAAGTATAAAGTTATCAGTCACAAAAATTTGAAGTGAAACATGCAGAAAAACTAATTCTATTGTGATTTTTATAACTTTTAGGTGGTCGAAAATACAGGTCCTTCTCAAAAAATTAGCATATTGTGATAAAGTTCATTATTTTCTGTAATGTACTGATAAACATTAGAATTTCATATATTTTAGATTCATTACACACAACTGAAGTAGTTCAAGCCCTTTTATTGTTTTAATATTGGTGATTTTGGTATACAGCTCATGAAAACCCAAAATTCATATCTCAAAAAATGAGCATATCATGAAAAGCTCCTCTAAATGAGCTTTGAACCTAATCATCTGAATCAACTAATTAACTCAAAACACCTGCTAAGATTCCTGAGGCTTTTAAAAACTCCCAGCCAGGTTCATTACTCAAAACCACAATCATGGGTAAGACTGCCGACCTGACTGCTGTCCAGAAGGCCATCATTGACACCCTCAAGCAAGAGGGTAAGACACAGAAAGAAACGTCTGAACGAATGGGCTGTTCCCAGAGTGCTGTATCACGGCACCTCAGTGGGAAGTCTGTGGGAAGGAAAAAGTGTGGCAGAAAACGCGGCACAACGAGAAGAGGTGACCGGACCCTGAGGAAGATTGTGGAGAAGGACCGATTCCAGACCTTGGGGGACCTGAGGAAGCAGTGGACTGAGTCTGGAGTAGAAACATCCAGAGCCACCGTGCACAGGCGTGTGCAGGAAATGGGCTACAGGTGCCGCATTCCCCAGGTCAAGACACTTCTGAACCAGAAACAGCGGCAGAAGCGGCTGACTTCCTGCATCTACAATGCAGCAGCTCTCCAGTTCTCCAACAGCATCATGTATGGGATGGGAGACGTTGTCTAACGCAGATGTTATTTTGGCCAGAGTTCTTCTGTCTCCATAATGTGAACATATGTGAATTACCTTGATGAAACAGGTAACTGAAAGCAGCTATTTTCTTTCTTTTCTTTCTGCTGGTTAGTCCAGAAAAGAGTTTATTCATTGCTGTAAACCCAACTCTTTACAATGTTAGGCTCTGTTTCTTTGTCCTTTCAGTTTTTGAGTTTGTTTTCAGCTGTGGACCAAAAGGCATCTCTAGGGCTCGCCACAGACTGTGTCCCTTGACCCAGTCCAGTGGAACAAACTTCAAATTGTCATCCATTTTTGCACAAAAATTTTTTAGATTGAGAACTTTAATAATAACAATTTTTATCTTTTAATTGATTCTTTTATGAAAATGATTTCTCTGCATTTCCCCTTCTTTTTTGTGGAGCAGTGGACTGCTATTTTGGCTGGCAAATGATCCACATCCATCTCAATTTATATTTACAAAGTCCCCACAGTGAGATTTAACATTGGTGCCAGATGAACTGTGTGACCCACAGTTTGAGCCTTTGGAGTCGGTACAAATGAAGATGCTGTCATCTAAAACAGTCCTCCTTCTGGCTCTGTGTTCAGCTAAACATCTAGATCCACATGATCTCAGTTTATAATTTATGTAACCAATTCTGGTATTCGTGAGGTGACGCTATGTTCAGTGCAGGCTTTGTACACATATATGGAAATGGGGACGAGCATAAAAACAGACCAGTTGCTTGTATGCTTTGTGAAACCAGTAACTGTCACGTCCTGTCACGACAGCACCTTTCCCACTTTCCCACTGGATTGTGGAGGCTATGATGAGGCCATGGCCAGCAGTATGCATGAGCAGTCAGTCAGAGGTTTAGCTGCTGCCTGGGCTTTGTTTAAAGGTGTCTCAGTGGCATATGTTCCACCGCAAACTGGACTTCTCTCACTCAAACAGATCCTGTATCATGATACTGAAAACTCCAACATTGAACTCAACATAAGCAGGAAATCTGCTTCACAGTCCAGCCCTCAGATAGCTGAAGCAGCTAACAAGTTATTGTTTCCAAAATGACCTGGATAGGTCTGAATGTGCAAGTTTTCTCTATTTTTAGGACTTTTTTGTAGAAAGTATTTTAAAGATGCCTCACAGAAACAATCTGCCATGGGGGAAAAGGCCCCATAGTTCCTGGGGTCCGTGAGACACACACACATACCCTTCCACATGAGATTCATGAAAGGGATGTTTGTTTTAGCTATTTTATATGTTTTTATGTTTATATTGTAGTTAGTTTTTTATTTTTTAAAAGAGTGTATTGGTTATAATTTTCTTGTTTTATGTTTTTTATTTTGTTTTCAAATTTTTGTTTTGTTTTGTTTTTTTTTTAACTGGAAAGAACCCTAACCCTATTGAGTCAAAACTAAAACAAACATTTACCATTTTTAATTGTTAAATATCTATAGTATTATAAACTAATACACTGGTTTCAGTGACCATCCATCTTTCATTTCCCTCCTGCTACATGTTACATCATGTGTTTTAAGAAAAGTCTATTCACACTGTAAAACACACAATGTTTTTATTATACGGTAATACTTTTTTAATTTTTAAGTTTGTAAGTGGTAATATTTTCATTATTTAATGTTTTTTTATTTTAAACTTTTTCATTTTATTTGTATTTGTCTATAATTATTCTTCTGCACTCTCTTTGTGCACTTCCCTCTGTGCTTGTATTCTTTTATCACACTCACCTCTTGCAGAGCCTGACTTGTGTTCTTCCTCTAAGTGGTTTGTTGTTATCCTCAGTGGTAATTTATTGGTTACATTATCACGTGTAAGTCACATTGGACAAAAGCATCTGCAAAATACATAAACATAATAGACAATCAGACATTTTTCCCACTAGAGGGCAGTATAACACAGTCTTTCAATAGCTTGTGTTTCAGTTCACAGCAAAGTGTGAATTTAGACTAGAAACACTTGGGGTGGGGGGTGGGGGGGTATATATATTATAACTTCACTGACTTTGTTTCAAAATGAGCACCAGTATCCATGTAATATAGTGTAACAGTTCTCGGATGGCAAAAACTGCAGTTGACAAAAACTGCTTAAAATTTGTGAAATTGTTTGTCCAGGTGTTGCCTGATGACTCACTCCATTCAGTTTACCTAACGTATCTCTTTCAGGATCCAGTGGAGGAGCATGGTGTTGAGTGAGAAAGAAGTCCCTGAGGAAGATGAAGACGACTCAGAGGAAATCACAGCAGCAGGGAGGAATCCTGTAAGTCAGCAGAGACGTGTCTGTGGTTTTCTCTGTTAGATGGAGTAACTTGACAAAACGCTGGAGAACAGACAGTTGTTGGTTTTCTGTTTTAATGAGAAAATGCTCTGACACTTGTAGACCATTCCTGACAGACTATGAATCTAAGCATATTTGTAAAGTGTTATACATCTCTGATCAGTGTCTGCATGTCATTTACTCCTTTAAAGCTTTTTTGACCCATTTTTGACCAAATTGAAGAACTGAGCCATCAAGCATAAAGGGAAGAGCAAATGAGGTGGACAGGACATCTTCCTGCACTCCCACCAAGAAGGGCTACCCTCTGATTTCACATCCTGGGGATCTCATCAACCTGCCTATCAATAAAGTTTGAATTCTTCCAAGAAATTGCTGGCCTCTCCTTAAAAGGTTTTGGAATTTCCCCAAAAGATGTCACTACTTGACTCCCCCAGAAGCAGATTCTTCAACATGACTGAAAGCTCAGACCTGTTGTTCAGGAACCGGCCCAAACAGTTCTATGATCATTCATGTGTTGGAACCACTGCAGGTAAAATCAACAATAAAGACAGTCTCTAGAATGTTGATCTGATAAATCTTGACTCGACTCTTAACACAGTCTGGTTAAAAGAAATTCCACCTACACTCAGCAGTAAAGTTTTATGCATCAAGTCGTCATAAAAAAAGTAATCTGTCCTTCTGAGGTCAGCAGCTGGGGTGAAGGATTTGACAGCATCAATATTAAACACAGGAAAGGTGGGCTGTTTCTACGGCAACGGGCCTTTTTATTTATTTATTTTTCTTTAATGAAAAAAAAAATTTCCAAATCATATCAGTCTCTACAGAAAGAAACAACCAAAAAAAAAAAAAAAAAAAAGGTAATTGAATAGATGAAAACCTGGAATTAAACTCATAACTCCACAACTTTCTATAATTTAATAAAAAAATAACACTGTAAAACCTCCTGACTTTGAATAATTACTTTTATAATCTGCATCCTCACTCATCCTTTGTGTTTTATTTTATGAAGTCAGCCTTCAGACGGAGACTCATAAATCATGTCAGCAGAATAAAGAACCGTTTTCTGAACCCATGTAGGAAGCCTTTTGGGTGACAGTTTCAGAAAAACTGCCTAGGATGCAGTGCTTTGATTTCCTGCAACTTCAAGCAATTAGATTAAACTGAATAAATAATTAATACACTTTGACTTGAAGGTTATTCAGAGAGCGAATAAGGAACAAGCAGGTTTGGGCTCCCTGCTTTTATTTCCTGCAGTAAGACACTTTGATCAGTAGGGGGCAGCAGATCTACACCCAGACACATGAGTATTAATATTTCTTGTGTAAACTCAAATGCTGATCCCAGTCCAAATATCTCCACAGTGAGGTGCAAGGGTTGTGAAATGTGCAGTGTTTACGCCATCTTACACACAAGGAACAGAAATGTCTCCCCCAGTTGATCAAATACAGAATATTCAGAAATAAGTGGTTCATTTTCTCATGCTAAATGTGATTTGCAGCTTTATTACTTGAACAGAGAGACTAATATTGAGCCTAAAAGCAGAAAAAAGTGATTTTTTGCTGTTTAGTTCTTGAACAGGAAGTCTGGATTGTTCAGAAAGACTAAGGAAAAAAGTGATTTTAATCTAAATGCAAAAGAAACAAGATTAACTCTGACTGAAGCAGAAAATATGGAGCAAGAACAGAAGTAATGTGAGCTAAGAGCAGAAAACAGAGAGAAGCAGCAGATAGAAGCAGACACAGAGTCTTTTATCCAGCCCACAAAGCCAGCCTTTCATGTGTGGAATTTCTCAGTCAGTAATAAAACATCCAGCTGTGTACAGCTCAATCCAGCTGGAGGTTAAAGGTCAGGCCTAAGACAGAGTCACAGTACTCATCATCATCATCATCATCATCATCCCAGAGAAGAGTCTGACATTCATGAAACTAAACTCATAAGGAGCAGCGCCGTAAGAGAGCAGCTCTGGTTCACGCTCTGCAGCTCCAGCGTTGCCTCTGGAGGCTGCAACTTGGTGAAATTCTCAGGCGATTGTGAGCATTCGAAAGGGAAGTGTGTGTGTTTGTAGCGCGGTGTTGTGGCTAAAATGACTGAATCCGAACAGCAATGACATCATCGTTGCTGCCGACACAATAGGAGCAATTCATCTGTTAAAATAAGACACAGTGAAAATATGTGGCTGCACACTTCCTCTTCCTCATACAGTCTTCTAGTGAGTTATTGGAAAACTGAGATTTCATTAAAAAAAGAAAAAGTCAGTGACTTCTGTCCTGCTAGGGTGGGAGCATCTCTGGAGATGGAATATCTGTAGACACTACAATCATTTCATTATTTAATCTTTTTCTAATATATCTTCCAACTTCTTTTTCTCTTTTAGTTTAGTTCACATAATTATTCCCATATTTTGGGGATTACTAGTCAATAAATGAGGCTGTGCAATCAGTGCCTTTGAAATAAAAGTGGATAGAGAGAAATATTGTCTGTCTGCACTTTTAAAGCTCATTGATTATGTTTCAATTCCACAGAAAAGGTTAAGAATAAAGAATTAACTGTTTGGACAAGTTGCATTGACTATGTATGTATGAGTCTCATCTGCTACGACGCAAAGTTTCAGTTCCAGATATGTCAAAGGTGTAGACACCTTCCATTGGACTGAGGTCAAAGGTTAACACAGACCTAGATCAAAAGGACAGGTGAAGTTCTTTGCTGACTCTTTGCAGACTGTTGGTTAGTCATCCAGCTTATTGCTAGTAGGGGAAAAGTTTTAGGTCTCATTGTTGTAAAACCTTCAAATAAATCTAGATTTTATTCTCTCCAGTGGTCAGAACTAGATGGACTGAAGTGTGAGTTTGGCCCTGACCTTAAAGGCACCATTAGCCCAGTCTGTGTGACTCACACCTCCAACCGCCGTCTCCAGCCTAATCAATACTCACCTGACTGGTGGGGTCGTGTGTGTGTGTGTGTGTGTGTGTGTGTATTTGCATCAGCTAACAGTGAATGAACCTCACTGATCACCATTCAACTATGGCAGCGCTCAGCCTGGCTAAGTTTAGCAGGGAATCCAGGACGAGAGGGTCAACTTACACACACACACACACACACACACACATACATGCACACACACAGAATCACAAACACTTTCATATCCTGAAACACTTTGTCATTTCAGCAGTTACTAAATACCGGTAGTAGTTTCACAACTTAAATCCCTCTTTGCACAGAAATAACTTCACTTTCACTTCTTTTTTACCGCATCCTCATTTCACTTCCCTCAAAGAAACAAGTGAGACACGACCTTCCAGACAGACACCCCACATCCTCCTCCTCCTCCTCACAGTCTCCATCCAGACGAGATATAAACAGGACACCTGCATAAAGCAAATGTGTGTGTGTGTGTGTGTCTGTAGCCAATTTTCACCTTTCCCAACCTGGAGCATTAATCATTTGGAGAGGTGGTAGCCACCACGCTCTCACACTGACACTGCACACAAACTGAGCCGCTCCGACTCACGAGGAGGAGGAGGAGGAGGAGGAGGGGGGGGGCAGTCAGGCAGCTCGGGATAATAGAATCTAAACAAGGAGGTTAGAGGAGAAAGAAGAACAGGAGGTGTCTGGAGACTGAGTGACTAATCAGGGAGGAAATGAGAAACAAGAAGGGGAGAGAATTAAAAGTGTAAAGAAATGGAACAGAGGTGAAACTGGCAGAAACAAAAGCAGGTGTTGGTTATTGGGAATTCATTGCTGTTATGAGCCTTTCTGTGATCAACACTTCCTTTCTGAACGCGCGTGTGTGTGTGTGTGTGTGTGTGTGTGTGTGTGTGTGTGTGTGTGTGTGTGTGTGTGGGTGCTGGTGTTAGTCCAGCAGACTTGAAGGAGAAGAAGTTGCATCAGCTTTTTTCTTGAAAAGAAAATCCCCTCTGCAGCTGATGCTCTTCCTGCTAACGGAGTGCTTTCACATCAGGGCCTGCTTTGTGTTCGCAACGTTTGAACGAAGAATCTAATCAGTTAACTGCCTTTTTAAGAGAGACCAATCTGACTTGATTTCTGCGTGACACAAAACCTCATTCCCATGTGGATTCGGAGCAGAGCGAGAGGAATTTCTTTTGGTGTATTTCATTCTTTAAACACACCTAAACTAATAATATAGCCGCAGTAATAAAACCCCTGACCTGCTAAGCATGCCAAGTGGATCTGTTGAATGAGCTGAGAGGACAGACGTCCCTCTGGAGGACAGAGTCTTGATAATGAGGTTTTATCTGCAGTGGATCATTAACACGGACGGACTAGAAGTACCAAACACAATGTGATTATATGCTCAGTTAAATCAATGAAATACAGTTAAAAGGAGACAAAGAACTGAAAAGAGCTTGCAGGGTGTTGATAACATAAAGACACATTTAAATTCTAATTAGAGGTATGTTTTAAGTATTTATTAGATTTTGATTGTGGAGGGCTTTTAAAACCTCGTGCTCACTATAAAGCCTTTAAAACAAATGAATATTTATAATAGATTAATTGATTTTTTAACATTTGTCTCCTTCAGGATGTGACAAAGCAGTCAGCTAAAGTCCACACCGTTCTCATTTGCTCTATTTTGTCTAGTTAATTCACAGCACTGTGCAAATATATTGAGCCAATCTTGTTGTTTTTCTTCAGGCTTTCTGAAGGTCTTTCAGAAGTTTTTAATTTGAACTATCTGCTCATATAAAAATACATTTCTATCCAGTGTTTGGATCAGATCCCTCTTTATTGCTCTATTGCTCAAGATCACTTCGAGATTAGAAGAAAGTCTGGCTCAGTGACTCAGTGAAAGCAAAATGATAAAATCAGGGTGGATCAGGGCTTTCCTACAGCGCTGTAGTTCACATGAGGCCACTCATACTAAGAAAACACGATTCTTCACAGCAGGAGATACATTTATTCTTTGTAATTATGAAAACATCCTAACAAGAACTGGAATCAGCAGGAAGCACATCCTGGTCGTTCGGTGAGGAGCAAAGTGCAGCTGGGTGCAGACGTCCACACTTAACATCTGTTCATGTTTCTAAGATAACAGATAATTACTCTGACCTTAAAGGGTAATTTGGCCTTTTTGAAAGGTGTTTCTGTGTTAAACTCACAACAGCCTCAGTTCAGAGAAAAAGAGTTGATTCTCTAGGACTGAATGTCTAGTCTGAATGAATCTAAGGTCTATCCGCTGTAAAATCTTTACAATTTACAATACACATTGATGCATTTGATAAACTATGGTTATTTAGAGTAAATATCACCACCACCAGCTAATTGTAGCACTTTCATTTGATCCAGGGGTTAAGACTGCAAAAATCTGAATCTGAGTAATTACTGTTGTTTTACAACAAGTACAACTGAATTGAATGCAGACCCATTCAGTTCAGATGTACTGTAGAACTCTGTCTTACATTTTTTTGAAGATGCTGCTTCTGAAATAACCAAAGCCCCAATCCCACAGTGGTGTAAAGATTTATAAAATAATGACTGCATGAACCGCTATGACATGTTAGAGAGATGTTTTAAGATAGCAGCGATACACTTTGGTCTTGGCTGCAGTCAGGCTCATCAGCCCTGAAGGATATAAACTCTATTTCTACAAACAGAGGCCCTTCAGGAAGCTACAATGGGGATGATAATACTTATTTATAAAATTTATACAGATAAACACTTAAAAATGGCCAAAACAATCCCTTTAAAATAATGCATTATTATAACTCATTATTTATGTGTTTGCACATGCAGACATATATGCTCTGTAACATAAATAATTAGATTTTTAATGTTTAAAAAACTAAAGCTGTTTGTTACTCATTAGGCTTGAAGTCTTTAGAAATAAGTGAAATAGTGATATAACACACACAGAGTTGTGGCTTGTTTTCAGCACCCCCTAGTGTCTGTTTTAAATCACTGTCGTAAAAACGTTAGCATTGTCTTTATCTCAGAAACTCCTAAATCTACCTGTTGAAATGTCTCCTCAGCCTTCACTGCTTTCTACTGGAGCGGTTCATCACTCATTCAAAGAAATCAGCTGTGTTCAAGCAGGGAGAGATCGAAAACAAAAGCAGGAATCATGAGCTAAAAACACTACGATGCTAGCTTAACAGTTAGCCACATTGGGTTAGCCTAACCCTCACAAGATACGTGACTTTGTGAGACTTCAGGGCACCAGACCAGAGACTCGGAAGTTGCAAACGTGGTATTCTGGACACAAGCAGCAGATGGGGCTGAGTGACTTTTCATTAACCCTGTAAAGAGTCATGTTCAGGGGTGTACACAATTTTTCATCACATGTCCTCAAGGGAGAACCTGGCTCTGGTGTTTGGTCCGCAAATCGGGGGGTGGGGGTGGGGGTGGGGGGGAGGTGATGATGATTTGCTGTTGGCTCTTTTTTTATTGCACCAGTGCTGGACAAAAACTCACAAATAGGATCGGACCACGGATTAGAGTCAAAGATGGATCATTTTTCGGATCAGCAAAAATAAAAATAAAAGACAACTTTGCAACTTTGCTCTCTTTTTTTGTGTAGAACACTGCAACATTTTTCCACTTAATGCTCAATAAATTCAAACAACCTTTAACTCATGAGGTCAATCTGATGCTTAAATAAAACTTTTAATCATATTAAAAGAAATTAAATATTGAAAAGCCTTCTTCCGCTCACTGCAGTCAGACTCAGCTGCAGCAGGTGAGGAGGCGTGACGATCAAGGTGTTCTGATTGCTCCTCCTGACTGAGGACCGTTAATATTAATGTTCATTAGCTCGTATAAAAGTCCAAGACAACACGTTATCTTAGGCAGAAATTGGTTAATCTGGTTTGCCATCAGAGAAGAGGATGATCAGCTGACGGAGGGGTGGAGGATCGCAGCTCTCTGCGCGCGCATCAGAGAGTGGATAGGAAATCGATCAGTGATCCTTTGTTCTGGTCAACTAAAATGACTGATTCTGATAGAGAGAACTTGATATGTGATGACAAAATGAACGTCTTTCTCAGAGGGGAATTATTTATCAGCAGATTGATAGCGCGAGCTGTCGGGTCGGGGAGGATTTAGCAAAGCGCGCGAGCACAGCTGGATCCGTGAATCGTGTCCCGAACCATAGAGGGTGATCAGTATGGATCACGGATCAATTGTGACCCGTTGTACCCCTACTGGGCTAGTGTGAGTTGCGTGCGTGGGTCAGCCGTACTGTGATTGTGTGTGTGTTAAAGCGCGCGCCGTTGCCACGCGCATTGGAGATGGTGTGCGTGTGTGTGTTGGAGGTCCTGCCGTGTGTGTACACTAGCTTCAGAGGCCATGTGAGCACTCATTCGCTGAGCTGCAACAGGATGTGAAGCTCGTCAGATCGAGGGGTCTCCCATCAGGACCGCGGATGCGCTGGTCCGCAAAGGAGCGTTCGGGCAGTGGGTTCTGGTACGCATGAATGAAATCCAGTTCTCATGAGGACCAGCGAACTGCTTGTGTGCACCTCTGGTCATATTAACACATACTGGCTCAAGAAAAAGATTTTAAAATATGAAAAAGTTACATAGTGTGCCTTAAAAAAAAATACATCTGACTATTTTATTTATTCATTTTTTATTTATTACATAGATTTATTTAGTAGATTTTCTCTTGATTGGACGATGATTGACTTTATAGTTGTATCATCTGACCTGAGACCATATGTTTTGGACACNCGGGTGAAGAGAGGAGCAGAGCTGTCAACTGATCACCACCTGGTGGTGAGTTGGATCAGATGGCAGGGGAAGATGCCGCGCAGACCTGGTAGACCCAAACGTATAGTGAGGGTCTGCTGGGAACGCCTGGCAGAAGAGCCTGTCAAGATGGTCTTCAACTCCCACCTCCGGCAGAGCTTCGACCGCGTCCCGAGAGCAGTGGGGACATTGAGTCCGAATGGGCCTTGTTCCGCTCTGCGATTGTTGAGGCGGCTGTTGATAGCTGTGGTCGCAAGGTAGCCGGTGCCAGTCGTGGCGGTAACCCCCGTACCCGCTGGTGGACACCAGAGGTTAGGGGAGCCGTCAGGCTGAAGAAGGAGGCCTACAGGGCGTGGCTGGTCTGTGGGTCTCCAGAGGCAGCTGATGGGTACCGGCGGGCCAATCGGAGTGCAGCGGTGGCAGTTGCCGAGGCAAAATCTCGGGCGTGGGAGGAGTTTGGCGAGGCCATGGAAAAAGACTATCGATCGGCTCCAAAGAGGTTCTGGCAAACCGTCCGGCGCCTCAGGGGGGGAAGGCAGCAACTCGCTCACACTGTTTACAGTGGGGACGGGGAGCTGCTGACATCAACTGGGGCTATAGTCGGGCGGTGGAAGGAATACTTTGAGGAGCTCCTCAATCCCACCGACGCGCATTCCGAGGAGGAACCAGAGCTGGGAGACCTGGGGACGGACTGTCCAATCTCTGGGGTAGAAGTCGCTGAGGTAGTCAAAAAACTACGCAGCGGCGGAGCCCCAGGGGTGGATGAGATCCGACCTGGGTATCTGAAAGCTATGGATGTTGTAGGACTGTCGTGGCTGACACGTCTCTGCAACATTGCGTGGTCATCGGGGGCAGTTCCTGTGGAGTGGCAGACCGGGGTGGTGGTTCCCATTTTTAAGAAGGGGGACCAGAGGGTGTGTTCCAACTATAGGGGGATCACACTCCTCAGCCTCCCTGGA
>SSNR01000070.1:1958124-1973308 GCA_006937965.1 Callopanchax toddi | reverse complement strand
GGATAAGCGGAAGAAGGCGAGGCGAGGTTTTCTCTTATTTTGGCTCCACAGTTAGAAGTCATTCAGAACAGAACCTGCTTCTGTTGGAGGAGATCTGAAGAAAACATTACAATTATTATTGATTTAAATCACTTAATAATAAAATGATTTGTTATAAAATCAAAGATTGTATTTGTTTTTTAATAAATCTTTATAAATTGTCCACACCCTGTCCTGATTTTAGTGTCTCTGAGACGTTTACGTGGAACACAAGGCGTTTTCTGATCCTTTCTCTGGAGTTGACTGATTATTTGGGCATTTTTTTCCCTGTTAATTTCCATTTTAACAGAAAATATTTAACTCAGCCAAAGGCATTTCATGAGGCTCTAACATCTTTGGGTATTGCTGTCATCATTCTGTTGTGGAGACAGCGTTGCAGGATGTTTAAGGTAACGTATAACCGTTTCTGCTTTAAAGCATAAACACTGCTGGATAAACACAGGCAGTTTAATGAACATAATTCACATCTGATCTAAACAGACGTGAATCTTGGTGGGAGGATGCAGAGGTCTCCTGATCCTTCACAGAAACAGACGTTTAATTTGGGATCTTCATGAGGACGGACCAAAAGAGGAGTTGGGCCTGTGAAGCTGCTCAGTGACCCGCTGAAAAGCTACAAGATTCCCTTCTGAGTTTAGACAATTTCACGGAGACAAGTCACTGCAAAGCCTTTTGTACTCCAGAACACGCACACACATACACACTCATCCTGCACTCACACAGCAGAGCTGGATGTAGTCTGACTGTACATAAAGGCTCAAAAAACTAAAGATTTTTGTGTCTTCTTTTTGATGTTTTCCTATTTGACTTGTTGGCTTCTTGTTCTCACACTTCTTTGCTCCTCCCTTGTTCCCAAAGCAGCAAAAACCATCTTATTTAACTACAGCTCTGTTTTTTTTGAGGCAACACTTCCTATTGCATAACTCTTATCAAGCTGTCCAGATCATCTGCGCTCTGACAGACTCTCCTCACAGATCCAAGCTCTTTCCAATGCTGTGATCCTGTGATATCTGCACAATGAAATCAGTCAGACCGTCAAGCACATTGATTAAAGTCTGCAGGATGTTTCGGCTGAACAATTATTAAACCAAACCTCCTTTTATACCTTTAGTCTGGGTTAAACTGCTGGATGAGATAATTTCTGACCTCTCTGCGCCAAAGCCTTAGGTTGGTGAATGTCAGCCGATCGGTCACACTGATTGATGGCGACGTCACGAAGCAGCAGAAAATCAACAAGACGAGCACGGCTGCAGAGATATTGATCATAAACGGTGCGACAGCCAAAATATGAAAAGCCCTCCTCTGTCTAACACACCCTCCTGCTGTCGCTCCTCCACTTCCATCTAATCCATGCACGATGTGATGCAACACCAGTCCCCAGTTATTGTTTCTGGCAGCGGTCCTAGAAAAGAGTCAGAAGCACAACTTTGGAGTCTTGATGGGTCTCAGTCATTGCTGCAGGTTAGTCTGTAACAGAGTAAGTGGAGCAGCTTGTGTTTGTTCATACAGATGTTGAATATTAAAATATATTTAATATATTTAAAGTAAATAAACAGCTGAATAAAAGCCTTTTACCTGAAAAGCTGCCACACCTTCCGCTGGCATTACCTCTAATGATATTTGATTATTTCTCTGGAACTGTATCAGACTTGGACAGATGACAATATGTAAGGATAAATGCAAGTATTTAAACTTATGCTTTAAATGAAACACTGATCTTATTTTCCGTAATGATATCACTAATTTGCAGGTTTATTTTCAAGTTTGCCTCAATTGTAAAATAAAACGTGCAACTCAAAAAAAAATTCAGCCATAACAGAAACTCATTATTTCTGCAGAATCTGAACAGTCTCTTTATAATCTTTTTTCTTGTGCATTTACATCAAACCAAGAGTTGAATCATGTGTTGGAGGATGACTTGATTCATTTTGCAAATTGGATGGTTTGATCAGCTGCGTTGCAGCGGTGCGCTGTATCGTGTAAACTCAGTGGAATACAAATAAATGTAATCATTCCATAAATTCCTGCTAAAAGTCATGCACACACACACACACACACACACACACACATGAACGCGCACACCCACACAGTTTGCCTGCAGGCATACCGAACAGCAGGAAGACTGGTTTGAGAGCAAACGTTCCATTTATAAAGCCTCATCTTGTGTGTAGTTCATCATTTTCACTTCAGGACTGACTGTGATTGTGGTGCTGCTTTTAATAACTTTTGTCAAACGTATAAAACTATGTGTGTGTGTGTGTGTGTTCACCATTTAATGTCTGGAGCTGCCACACCGGTTGGAGCAGCTTTTTATTGTTCAGTAGCTTTTGGCTGTAAAGTCGATGAGCTGAGCTTTATCTGTGACGTCTGACTGCTCAAACACAGCCAGCATGATCATAATTCTTTGCACTTAGAAATGCATCAGCATATTTGGAAATCTAAACCAGGACTTTGACCTGGTTTTGGTGCCTGGATCCTCCTTAACACTTGATATG
Organism: Callopanchax toddi; assembly: GCA_006937965.1. Taxonomy (NCBI): domain Eukaryota; kingdom Metazoa; phylum Chordata; class Actinopteri; order Cyprinodontiformes; family Nothobranchiidae; genus Callopanchax; species Callopanchax toddi. Next base: position 1,970,774 of record SSNR01000070.1, on the reverse strand, counting down.
AGTTTGATTTATGGGGGATATTTAATTTTCAATATAATCAAAAGTTTGTGTTAATGTCCAAAACTCGTCAGTGCAGCCTGACTTTACCTTATAAGAACAAACAGACGTGATCCTTGCTGTGGATTGGTTGTTGCATGCTAGAGACAAGTAAACACATGTTAAGATGATCAAAGCAGAGGAACAGTGAAGTGATGCAAGCAAAAGTCACTGAACAAAATATTTTCATAACGTGTTTACTTTGCTGCCGGAGATGGAGAGGTGTGACTTGTCCGGAACTTCTGTGTACAAACAGATGTCAGAGATCTGTAGCGTCTTAATGATGCATGTCATTTCCACAGAACTAGTGACTCACTGATGCACTTAAATACAGTGCCTATAAAAAGTATTCACCCCTTGGATGTTTTACTCTTTTGTTCCCATTATAAATCAGTCATGAGCAACATAGTTTGGCTTATTTGACAGTTTTAATTGGACTTAAAGTATTTAAAAAAAAAAAAAAAAGCCCCTTCAAATTCAAAGTGAAACCAGAATTCTACAAAATATTGACAATTCTATAAAAGTATATCACATAAAAAAGTGACCCTTCTAGTCAGTATTTAGTAGATGCATCTTTGGCTGCAATCACAGCACAGTCTGTGTGGACACTGTTACAGCCTGGCTCATAGGGCCATAACAAAAAGGAGAGACACACCATGTACAAAGTTACCAAAATATAATTTATTAAATCTAACCTAAAACTAATTGCACTCAAATGATGGTTGACCTGAAAAACAAACAAAAGTTAAATCATATTCAAACTTCAGACAAACTGAAATGTGGCAGCATACCTGAGGAGGAGATCAGAACAGCAGCAGGCAGGCAAAACTGCAGGGGTTTATAAGGTAGAGGCTTCCCAGGTCCACAGGTGTTCCCCGTTGCAATCAGCTGCAGCAGGTAACAATGACCTGATCAGCCTCACAGACCCACAGGGTCGTGACAACACTACAGTTCCACTCAATGAGTCCTCCTTGTAAAACTGTTCAGAACTCAGCCACTCCAGAACCTCCACCTTGTTGTTTTCATTCCATTTCTGTGTATTTTTAGCTGGGTGCTTCAGGTCAGTGTCTTGCTGGAAAATAAATCTTCTTCCAAGCTGTACTTCTCTAGCAAATGGAATCAAATTGTCCTCCAGGATGTCCCTGTATTTTGCTGCATTAATTTTATCTTCTACCTTTACAAGCCTTCCAAGACCTGCTGCTGAGGAGCATGCCCACATCATAATGCTGCCACCACCATGCTTCTCAGTGGGGATGCTGTGTTTGATGTCCACCAAATAGCTTTTTGCCTGATGGCCAAAAGGCTCCATTTTGGTCTCATCAGATAAAAAAACTTTCATTTCACCTGACCATGGAGTCTCCAACATGCCTTTTGTCAAACTGTAGTTGAGACTTAAAGCTCCTATGTGCAGTATTTTTCTATGTATCAAAGTTTCTTTAAAAAATGTTTTAAATATTTCAGGTCTAAACTATGATCTATGGGTAGAGTTCCACAACATCTGTCATTCTTCTGAAGACCCTCCTTCCTCCTAGAGACCCCTATGAATTCTCTCTGACTGGCGAACTTTTTCAGACAATAGAATTAAAGTTTCCACATTGTCGGCTGTCAGTCAACGTGCAAGCGCATCACGCAAACCTGTAGAGGTGGGGGTCACACTCCCAGGACGCTTCGTGTCTTCCTGTTTCCAGCCTCGGCCGGTCAAGGAGAAGTCAGAGCTAATTTCTACTAAATAGTTATCCATTCCTTGACTACTGAGGGATTTTTTTTATTTTTAAACATTTCTTCTCACAGAATGGCAAGGCTTGCCAAGGATACACGTTTATTTTGGTCAAGCATTCCATTCTGGACCGAGTGTCTCCTCATTTCCAGGTTCTGCTACTTGCAGCTCCCTGTTGTGTGACGAGTGTGTTGAGTGGCGTGTTTCATAAACACAGTGACAGTCAGGTCTCAGAGCATCAGTGTGAGAACATGATTTGTGAGCTGTGAATGATTTAACACTGCGATGCAGTTTGAGCAGGAGCTGAGAGCCACAACGCACAGTTTAAACCCGGCTTAGAGTGATGCACCGTGTGCACGTGCGTGTCGAGGTGGGGCTATAGAACACGGGAGGGGGGGAATGGATGTTTTGGAGGGGTCGTGGTACGTTGGAATAAAAAAACGCTCTCTTGCTTAAATACTCCACATAGCTGCTTAAAATGAGTTTTCTTTAACAGTGTCTTTCTCATTGCTTTGACTGATGAAGAACCCAGACAATAGCTGCTGTATGCAGAGTCTCTCATCTCAGCTGATGAAGCTTGTAACTCCTTCAGAGTAGTCATGGTGTCCTGGTGGACTCTCTCTAGGCTCCTTCTCTCTGGTCACTCAGTTTGTGAGGACGGCCTGATCTAGGCAGATTTACACATGGTGTCATTTTCCTCCCATGTCTTGATGATGGATGTAACTGAACTCCAGAGGATTTTCAGTGCCTTAGAGTTTTTTTGTATCCATCCCCTGAATTTAACATTTTCTCAGAATTGCTTGGAGTTTATTTTGTCTTCATGCTGTAAATGTAGCCATGAATGGATACACCAGTGAATGGACCTTCCAGACATGGTGTCTTAATATTAAAATCACAGTCATCGCACTCAGCCGATCTCCATTCCACTAATTGTGAGACTACTAGCACCAACTGGCTGGACCTCTGTTGAATCAGGTCACTTTAAAGGGGGTTAATATTTGTGCAAACACTTATTTTATGTTAGATATTTTTAGTTGTCATTTTGTAGAAATCAGATTTCCCTTTAAGATTAAAGTTTTTCTGTGAAGTATTTGGTCAAAGAAACAAAATTATGATGATACAAAAGCAATAAATGGGTAAACTATCCAAGGAGGTGAATACGTTTGATAGGGATGTATATCCAACTCTTTCTCTGAGCCAAAGTATTTTAGGTAAAGTACACATCTGTCTTTCCTCACAGAAAAAAGTGGAAAACTGTTCTTTGGAAGTCAGGGAAAGGAATTATTACTCAGTGTGATTGTACATCAGTGTGGTCATGGGTAACTAACTTGCACATATGCAAAGGCAACATTAATGCTGAATGATGTATTTACAGACTCTAGGGCAACATATGCCACCATCCAGACAGTCTTTTACAGATAAGCGCCTCACTTAACTTATCAACTGAGCATTAAAACTTTACGCAGAAGAAATGACAACATTGTGTTGCAACATTTAACAAACCGTCCTGCCAGCAGACCAACGGAGCGACCAGTTACAAAGACTTCTTTACTGGTACTTCATAAACCCCCTTGCTGCTATCAGTTTAAAATACATTTTTATTTACATTTTATAATTATTTAAAGCAGAAATTAGTTAAAAATCTGCCACATTGTGGTCAGAAACATTTCCTCTCAAATATGATGAATTTCCCTAAAGGGGATGAATAAAGGATAAATTGTTATTATTTTATAATCAAATAATGTAAAACTGACATCAGTGCCATTGTTTAAAATAACGTTAAAAAGTTTTCATATGAACTGTTATAAAATGAATTGATTAAAGTTGTATTAGGATGACTTTGTAGCTGCCCTTAATGTTGGTGTCAGAACTCAGGTTGTTCATGGAGTTAGCCACAGCAGGTAATTGACTTTTCACAGAAACACACAACAAAATATCTGAGGAGTCTCTTTAAGACCAGTATCTCACTGCGCTGTATTAGTGACTAGTTGGAGACACAAAATTATGAGAAAATAGTTCCAGATGTAACATATTCTATAAAATATGTCCAGGTTATGTAGGAACGTGACGTCATCGCAAACCAGCTGTAACAGCCGTGAAAGTCTTCATCTACAATTCAGTCACAAAGAATCTTATCATGTCTGAATTTGTACACAATTCATCTCAGTTTGCAACTGGATGCAAATTCCTCCCAAAGTTTCACGTTTTTTTACATTTCCTGATTCATCGAAACTACATTGAGAACGGTTCTGAACAGTTTAGAAACCCATGAAGAGTCTGAATAATACATTGAGAAAAAATTAGTTGAGTAAATCTGTTTTTGAACATCTTTTGTTTGTGTTCTGTTTCATAAGAGTTGAAATGATTAGAAAACCTAAAATCGTCACATCTTTAGAAGGAAGCTCATTTAAAATAGGTGTTTTACTGTCCCGTGGGTATCTGCCGCTCTGCTGCGTGGTTCAGATTGATGCACTAGAATTTGCAGCTCAGCCACATCACTGCAGTCCCCTTGTGACTGTTTGCACCACGGGTTACTCACCACGACCACACACTGACATTTTGATTGCATCTAGCTTTTGTGCGGTTAGCGATAGCTTTTGGGTGATCGATAATGGATGTCGTCCCAGGATTCCAGTGGAAATCTCTCCCAATAAAGCTCTGTGTATGAGCGGAGCGCTGCCATCACCCCGTGAGTCTTCTACAACCAAACTGTGTGCAAACTTTCTCTACATCTGCAGTCACCCTGACTCTTCCCTTTGTCGTCCTCCCTTTATTTCCCACAGTGCTCTGAAGAAAAGGCCCTTTTATTATTTAGCATTCTGAATGGCTACACGACCATTTAAGAGAAAAGAGGGGAAAGGTGGAAGAGAAGGGAGGGAGGAGCTACTGGCAAATATCCCAACCTTCTGCAAGTCAAGCTTCAACACTCGGCTTCTCCGAATCCAACTTTGCTTTCATCTAATGATTTGTGCAGAAAACAGATCAATTCCACGAGTGCACAGATGTGTGGGACACTAACAACCTAAACAAACAGAAATATCAGCCACCTTCTAGAAGCAGGGCTCTCCACTGAACACACACATTTGTCAGCGCCGTCTATGCACCTCAAAGTCAGGGCTTCAAAAGCTGTTTGTAGTCAGGGGCTCTTTTCTAGAGGTTGTTGGTTTCCTGTGCTCAGAACGCCATACAGCCGAGGGCTCCTGGCGACCGTTTCACAGCCCGTCTGCATCAATAATTCCACGCCATTGTGACGGACACAAAGGCTGCCTGAGTAGAAGCCAAGAGGAAAAAGGTGCCACTCTTTATTCCTCCCTCATGCCCTGACTTCCTTCTTGTTGAGTTGTGGGAAAAAAAAGTGTGAAGGAGGAGCAAAGTGAACAGATGTCAAGATTTGTTCCCTCTCAAAGCATTCACCAAATAAATAATAAAATGTCCTAAAATGGTCATGCATCTTAATACTTTCTTTAAAACATAAAAAATATCGACACAAATTTCTGGCACAACAGATTTACTTCCTTTCTTGACACTCAAAATGGCCACAACACAGGAATTAGTCTGCTACAGACATCGAACATCTACAGAAAATATATAAAGAGAGTTTTGTTTACAACAGATATCAAATTAAAAAAAATACGGTCATCTGCCAAACACAGACACAGTGCACAATTTACTTTGAGGTATCTCATACGAACAGATCTTCAACGTGTCGATGGAGTCGCAAAGCAAGAAACAAAAAAGAATTCTGACTTTATGTTGCAATAAAAGCTTGAGTAGTTCGAACTTGCTGCGGTGAGTCACGGTTTCACTGACACTGTCTTCGTACTGGACTCATGCAATAAAAGGGTCCAAATTAGTCAAACCGACACCTAGTACAACGAACTGATCGGTATCGTCACAACATCCTGTACAGTACACCTAAAAAATACATCACCTGTGTGATCATATACACAAAAAATACTGGCGATATGATCCTTTTTTGTCTGACAAACATCGGAGAGAGAAAATATGTGGCAAGAGAGCCTTTGCGGACTTTGACCTCTGAGCTGTCAACAAAGAAATAAGCTCCATTCAGTTTAGAAAAGATGGCGGTAAAGAATGAGGATCGACAGGAAGAGTGGAGGAACTCAACTTATGTGCATCACATCGTCTGCTTTGCACATGTTTGCAGCAATCGGTTAAGTGCATTTATTTTTTATCATCCCAGCTTCACTTCCTAAGCTTAAGCTCTCACCTGCTTAATAGGTATTGATTAAGCATCAGCTCGTGGCTAGAGAAGGTGCTATCCATTCTCAGTCATCTATTGCAAAACAAATAGATAAACAGGAGATTATTGCCTGCTGGACAATTCATTTCCCCCCACCGGGTTCTTCACAAAGCTCATTTAGTCCAAAGTGTAAGCAACTACCTAATACAAAAGAAGAAGAAGAGTGATGGCTCTGACATTTTGAGAACAACACAATACAGTACAATAGCTTATTAATGTCAACACGCTGCAAGCAAGCGTTGGTATCACAGGGTTAAATGGGGCATTTATCCTACAGTCCACACAGTGCGTTGATTTATTCCATCCATCTGAAGCTATAGAAGGAGGCCCGGTCACGGTCTCCGCTCGCCGTTCTCCACATACTCAGCCAGGCTGTTGAGAGCCGTCTCCTCGCTCTTGGACTGAAGGACGGTGTCGCCCTTCCTGGAGGGCTTTTTCGTAGCCCGTGACAGCTTCCTCCTAAAGGTGTCTCCGGCCAGGAAGTAAAGAACAGGATCCACGCAGCTGTTGAGGCTAGCTAGCCCCCGAGTCACCTGGTAGGTGGCGTAGACACGGTTGTTAAACTCGCACATGTCCGGGCTCTGGAAGTACAGCCTGGCCCGCATATTGAGGTTTTTCATAACATGGAAAGGTAGGTAGGAGACAGCGAAGACCGCAAGAACTATGATGACCAAGTGGATGGATTTCTGCCGAAGGGGCGCATTGTTCATGTCGTTGCAGATCAACGCCTTGACGATCATGCCGTAGCAACAGAATATGATGATAAAGGGGATGCAGAACCCAAACACAGTCAAAGTCATGCTGTAGATGAAATACCCCGGTAACTCATCCTCAGTGGTGGTGTCGTAACAAGTGGTTGAGTTACGCTTCAAACCAGTCCTGGAGTAATAAAGAATCGGGGAAATGCCGATAATAACTATCAACCACACCAACGCGCTAGTAATGACGGCGTTTTTCTTTTTCAACCTACCCAAAGACTTGAGCGGATGAACTACCCCCGTGTACCTGTGAACACTGATGCAGGTGAGAAACAGAATACTCCCATAGAGATTCACATGGAAGATGAAGCGCTGCAGTCGACACATCACGTCCCCAAATATCCAATCTGTTTTGTTGAAGTAGTAAAAGATGAGGAAAGGCAGCGAGAGGACGTAGCAGAAGTCAGCCAGGGCCAGGTTGAACATGTAGACTGAGATGCTGCTCCAGGGTCTCATGTGGAACACGAACATCCAGATGGCCAGGCTGTTGCCCACCAGCCCCGTGATGAACACCATGATGTAGACCGTGGGCAGGTAGTAGAACTGGAACCCGGTCTTGGTGAGGCTGCATCCTCTTGTTTGGTTGCCGAGTTCTGTCACATTCATCAGAGAGGTCAGGTTCAAGTCTGTGGTCATGGTTTCAGGGGCAGAAGCTGGTCGTGTTGCTGCGTTGGAGAAAACATGTCATTTCAAATCCTATCAAAGCAGAAGTTGGCACAGAATAAACAAAACACAATGGCTTCAGTTTGCTGTCTAAACACAAGACTCACCTCCGAGATAGAGTTGTATTCCTCATTCCTGTAGCCTTCACAGTTTCCACTGATTTCAGTCAGAACGCGGACGGGGCGTTTCAGCTGCCAGGTTGTCTTCATTCAAGTCCTCTAAAAAAGCAGGAAATACTTTAAAAAGTCTCGAAATCTCCTGGGTTCGTAGAGAAGGAGAGAGGGGGAAGAGTTCCTCCATGCGTTGCGACGCTTTCCCACAACAACAGCGGCGGTGGGACGCAACAGAGACAGCTGCAGGCTCTGGCATGAAGAGCAGGAATCACAGGCAGCGCGAGGAGGCAGCGCGCGCTCTGGCGCGAAGCGGAGAGGAGGGGAGGCGCGCGCTGACAAAATCACCGAGAAGCTTCCCGTGATCTGCCACACACACACACACACACACACACACACACACACACACACACACACACACACACACACACACACACACACACACACACCTCCTGCAGCTCGACCCTTATCAGATCGGAGCTCCTCGTGCTCAAACTGCCATTAATTCATTATTTAACATGAAACAACTCAACCAACCAACAGTCTGTAAAAAGGAACACAATGAAAAGTATCGACACATTTATGGGTGAACGCAGGTGTATTATACAGAGCTGACACTATTAACACATTTTAATACTCTGCTTTATTTATACATTGATTAATCTAAATGTATTTCTTCCAAAAAAATCTAAAACATCAATTTTTTTATATTAAATTCATTTTGTTTTTTTACAGTAACTTTGAGATTTACTCCACTAAATAACATGGAGCCTTAAAAAGCCAGTTAGACTACAGCCTGACAAAATTCAATCTTTTTTGTAAAAATGTATTTAAAAATAAAAAGCCTGAATGTTAATCATGTTCTGATGTTAAATATGGACCTTTTCTGATCTGGAAATAATCAATTATAGGGCTCCTTGCAGGCATGCATGAATAGCCTATATTACATTTAAAACTGTATGCGTTATGTATGAATATTACTTATTTAGCTACACAAATAAATGTGCTTAACATGGGGAGTAAAATCAATAGCTCCATAAAGTCATTACAAAGATAAGCAGGCCAAACGTTATTCAATCAGATGTGGGCTCAGATTCTGGTCTAAAAGTTTCCTCAGACATGTTTTTATTGGTAAATGGAGCCGACAGACGACCTGAGTAACATTATAGTACATTGGCAGCTTCAGCCCGCCTGTCTCCTTGTCAGCTGCTCATGCATCACCCTTGTGTTGTGATGGAAGTAGAAATTTAAATAATGAGTGTTGCATTTGCAGAGTGGGGACAGCAGTTGTTGTTTTTTTAAGTTAAACATTCAGAAAATTGAAGCCAAATTCATAAAAGTTGCATGTTGACTAAAAATATTGATTCTAACTAATTATTACAATCAACATAATTGAATATGGCATGTATTTGCAGCAGACAAGTTTATAAACAAGCACAATGATACAGTGTTTAATCTCTTAAGATGTCAACTTATTTTATGTGATAAAATTAAGCATGTAAGATATTTTATTCAAGTTTGACTAATCATTTTTGTTCTGGCGCACACATATCAAATCTAAAGGGGCATGTTTGATAGTTTGGGATTTAATTTCCTTAGTGTAGTCCATTATCTTAACTGTAGCTACAAATTCCAAGAAAATCAACTCAATGGATTATGAATAAATGTTCAAGGCTGTGCATTATGTATTATCTTGTGATAGCTAATAATAAAATATGTCATTGTGTCAGCTAACAGGATAAATCATTAACTGAAATGTCAAATGAAGCAGACAGACAATCTAAAATGGGTTCAAGTGTTTTATTAAATGAAATATTTTTCACCTTAACAGTTTATGAAGAAACAAAATAAGCAAAAGATTATTGTCGTTTCAAAATATTAGAGTACCGAAAACAGACAGACATTCATCCATTCATTGTCGGGTCATAGAGATAACACCCAGACATCCCTGTCCCCATCGACAGCTCTTCCTAGGGGGATCCTAAGTCATTCCCAGGCCAGAGTTGTTATAGAATCCCTCTAAAAAGTTCAGAGTCTTTCCGAGGGTATTCTTCCACTGGGACTTACCTGAAATAAACTCTAAAGGGGGCCACCAGGAGGCGTCATAATCAGATGTCTCAACCTCAATTAACTTTTTTCGATGCGGAGAGTCTAGAGTCTAGCAGTAGAGCAACGACTCTACTCTGAGCTACCCTCAGATAATGGAGCTCCTCTGAACTGAGCCTGAACACCATATGGAGGAAAATCGTTTTAGCTGTTTGCATCTATTCATGTTTCAACTCTCATGCTCATAATTAGGCTCGAAACGTACATGGAAAGCTTTGCCTTTTGGCTCAACAGACCGGAGAAACCACCTCATTAGATGAAGCTCTGATCCGTTGGCCCATCATTTCCTCCACTACCATAACTCCAGGACAAGATAATTAAACTCCTCTGCTTGAGACTCACTCCCAATCCAGAGGGAGCCTGAAGCATGTTGACACACTGCATTTGGTAATTTGGGACAAAAAAAAAAAACCCCCACCAATGTAAACATTAAACAATTTTTGTTTTAATGCACGATATCATTAGGATACATCAATTATACAATAATAACATCAACCTGTAACATTTAGTTTTTCTTACCTCTGAATTCCAGGAGATCTTCTTACTCTTAATGTTGACATGCTGACCACGCCCCCTCTGTGTGTCCAGTTAAGCATGTGATTTTAGTGATAAGTCTCCAAGCTAAGTACACGTAGCTTTGTTGTAGAATTTTCAAAGCAGATGTGAAATGCAGTTTACTCACACAGTCCAGAGTTGTGTGAATTTACCCTTTAAAACCACACCATAATTCTCAGGGTGAATGAAGTGTTTTGATTTGTCAGAAAGTTAGAGAAAATCATAGATCATTCTAGTGGGGCAAGGGGAACACATGAAAGTGGTAGATCACTTTTATGTGTTTGTCATTGTTATCCTCCTCATTTAGTAGGTACAATTCTTCCACAATTACTATCAATCAGGAAGAGGCAGGAGCCGGTGAGTGCAGTCACTGAAAAGAAGCAGAATTTTGAGGTCAATCATTTAGTGTCTTCTTAAAAAGTCGGAACAGACAGCTGGAAGTGTGTGGCACAGCCAAGGACAAAGTGACCCTGGCGCAGACAGACAAGAGGATGACCAGAGAATAGACAAGTGATCTGGATGAAGAAGAAAGCCAAAGGTTAATATGCAGCGATTGCCAAGAATCTTAAAATAGTGGAAGACAGTGAGCCAAGATCGCTGCAATACTCTAATGGATATTATTAGGCTAGAGAATCAACATTCAGCATTAACGTCAAAGGATCTTGTTATTGTCTGTCAGTCTTTTAGATGTTTAGAATATAAACTCTTGCTTTTAGTTCAGTTAAAAAAAACAGGAATAATTTCACAAGTTAAAGGCACACCATGTAACTTTTTCATATTTTTAAATCTGTAAAACTTCTGAGTCTCTGGTCCGGTGCCCTGAAGTCTCACAAAGTCACGTATCTTAGGGTTAGGCTAACCCAATGTGGCTAGCTGATATGCTAACACCGGAGTGTTTTTAGCTCATGATTCCTGCTGTTTTCTGTCTCTCGCTGCTTGAACACAGCTGATTTCTTTGAATGAGCGATGAACCGCTCCAGTAGAAAGCAGTGAAGGCTGAAGAGACATTTCAACAGTTACATTTAGGTGTTTCTGAGCAAAGACAATGCTAACGTTTTTATGACAGTGATTTAAAATGGACACTAGGGGGTGCTAAAAACAAGCCAAAACTGCATAATATGCCTTTAAGAAACTACAACAGTTGTATAAGATGGACCAAAACAAATGCTAAACCACTATATGAACAATTTTCTTGCTTTTATTTTTTCTGTTCTGTTTCCTAATGATTGCTCCTTAGAGCCTTCTTTCCCCCTATGGGTGGTGGGCGATAATGTTTTTGCCAGAGTGTGTGTGTCTCACTGTGTGCATCCATTTGTAAGAAGAATATCTCATGAACCACTAGATGGATTTTATTTCATAAATCAATCATTACAGCTGGGTAACTTTTAGAGTCAGCCTAATTCAAGATGGCCGCCACAGCCATCTAAACCTAGAAAACACATAAATGGTCAAAATTTCATGTGATTGTAGCTGAGAGTCACAACACAGAGTACTAAAATATTGCATGAGATCGAGCATTATTTTTAAGATTTGACCAAAAGGCCGATATTCTCAACACAATAGTTTAAAACTAGCACAAAAAACAGTGGGTAACAAGGAATGCTGGGCTTTAAATTTTGTAAGGGTCCTTGAGAGAAATCTGATGCCTAAAAAGAGTTTAAATTCCTGACATAAATGCATTTTAGTGTGGCTTTAAATAATCTATGAATACAGCAGGATTGTTGTAATATTTGAAATAATTCAATATAAAATACAATATAATTTTACAGGGACTTTTGCCAGTTTTGCCATTTAGTATTTCTTTAATCCACCCCTCACTAAAGGCCCAGATCCTGCTTAGATTGTTCTGCCAGTTGGCCAGAACTGGTTTAGTGTGGGCAGATGCTCATTTAGGAGCTGCATTAGTACAAGTCTCCAGGGTTTCTTCAGGCTGAGGAGATGTTAGAAATAGCTGCACTTGAACTCATGGAGATTAGAATCAGACTTTTCCCCTAAAAAAATCAAACAGAACCTTTGAGGGATCAGCTTGAGATGATCGTTGTGCAACATATACGTTTTCAACACAAGGTGACGAAGCAATTTTAAATGATAAGGTCAGTGAATCAGCTGATTATTTTACATGTCATCTCGTCTCGTCTCGTCTTCTTCCGCTTATCCGGGTCCGGGTCGCGGGGGCAGCATCCCAATTAGGGAGTTCCAGACAGTCTTCTCCCCAGCCACTTCTACCAGCTCCTCCGGCAGGATCCCAAGGCGCTCCAGGGCCAAACCAGAGATATATTTTCTCCAGCGTGTCCTGGGTCGACCCGGGGGCCTCCTGCCGGCAGGACATGCCTGAAACACCTCCCTGGGGAGGCGTCCAGGGGGGCATCCTAACAAGATGCCCGAACCATCTCAACTGGCTCCTTTCGACATGGAGGAGCAGCGGTTCTACTCCGAGTCTC